>VMDO01029274.1:0-22767 GCA_007922755.1 Pedetes capensis | reverse complement strand
GTCTAATAAGCCAGACTCTAGGAGGGAAGTCAGACATGTAAAAAGACCTAGGGGCCAGGTGCAGCGTCACACACCTATGATTGGAGTGACTGGGAAGGTAGAGGCAGGAGGATCACGAGTTCAAGGCCTGAGGCAGCCTGCACAACTTAGTGAGACCCTGACTCAAAATAAAAAATAACAAATGGGCTGGGGGTGCAGCTCAGTGGTAGAGCATTTACAAAGTGTATAGGAGGCCTTGAGTTCAACCTCCAGTACAAAAAAAAAAAATTGGGAAAATTGGCATAGACCTAAATCTGTATCCCATGATGTACGGTCCAAGTAATGCCTGCAGTGGAGTTATCTCAATGGGGGAGGGGAAATAGCTATGAAAGTGTAGATTTCTACTAAGAGCTTGGTGGCTCCCGGCTTTAATCCCAGTACTCAGGAAGCAGGCACAGGAAGATCATAAAGTCAAGTACTGCCCAGATTACATTGTGAGAATCTATGTCCAAAAAAAAAAGGAGAAAAGAAAGAGATAGAAAGAGACTGCAGATGTCCGGGTCCTCACATTTGAGTACACTGGTAGCCCACTGGCTCATTAAAGATCCTTGCTAAGTAGGCCACACCAAAGAAGCAAGAGTGTGAGATGCGCCCTCTGTGCAAGTCAGCCTCTTTCCCAGCATCCCAGGTGTTTAAGCAGTGGGCCCATAAACAAGTGGCCAGGTGCGTGGACTCAACTACTGTCCTTTCCTCATCAAAGCTGATCTAGCTGCTGTCTGCTGAAGCCTTAAATGGACATCAAGGCTGAGCTATGGCACCTCAATTATGAAGGATCCCTTCCAATATGGAAGAGTGGGCACTTTTCCACTCCCTCCAATAAACATTTATTATGCACACGGACTTCCTTTTCCTGATTACCATGCTCCTGCCAGCGACTTGCAACTAACTGAATGCCTTGTCCTCTGTCATAACATCTGATACCAGCATTGCTTTAGGGTTTGTTTTGGGGTTTTTTTTTTGGGGGGGAGGGTTTGGTTTGGTTTTCTGAGATAAGGTTTCTCTATGTAGCTCAGGCTGGCTCAAACTTGCCATCCTCCTGCCTCAGCCTCCCAAGTAGCTGGGATTATAGGCTTGTGCCACTGTGCCTGGCTCCAGTATAGTTTGTTTTGTTTTGTTTTGTTTTTATTTTTTGCAGCACTGGAAGGTTAAACCCAGGACCAAGTGCATGCTAGGCAAGTGCTCAATGATTGAGCCACACCCCAGCTTCCCCATTGCCCACTTTTTTTTAATTTGGAGACAGTCTTACTAAGTTTCACAGGCTGCCTCTGGACTCAAACTTCTGATCCTCTTGAGTCCCTCAGCCTCCCAAGTCACTGGGACTACAGGTATGCACACAGTGCCTGCTCCAACATTATTTTTGATCATGGATCCACTTATCATAAAAGGTGAACCAATATGCTGGTGTGCCCAGGATTCTCTAGTTTACCACAGACTCCACAACCGAGAAGAGCAGATCTTCTGCATGGCAGAATGCATGGACTGCTGGAGGCTGCGATTCCCCTAGAGATGATGGGGTTCTGTCCTACGGACACAGCAGATGCCCTGAGCCAACCACAGTGCCTGGGCTTGAGCACAGGAGTAGACATGAGAACATGTCTGGACCCCATACCTATGGTCCTCTCGCCAATGCTTGCTTCCCACCTAACAACTTTGAACCAAATCCCTTTGGGCTTCATATAAGAAGAATGATTTGTATCATCTGCAATGGACGCCTGACTGATACTGAACACCTGTCCACCCTTGTAACAAATTCTCCAAGGAATTATTTACTCACAGGGTTTGGAATTCACAGACAAAGGTTCTTTGCAGTAACTCTAAGGTGGGTTTCTTCAGGTGGACAGGTTTAAAGGACTCTGCACCCAAGCCATGGTGAGGCTCAATGACCACTCCTGCACTACAATAGAGAACACCTTTCTTGTGACCTGAATCCCATTAGACAATGTGGGGTAGAACTGGGAACTCGGTGACATGGGATCTGGGTAAAATGGATGGCAACCAGGCCCTGGTGCAGGAATGCCTGGATTCAAGCCCTGTCTCTACCTGGGCACGGTGGTGGATGCCTGTAAATCCCGGCAACTCGGGAGGCAGAGGCAGGAGAATTGCAAGTTCAAGGCCTGAGGCAACTGTGTAACTTAGTGAGACACTGTCTCAAGATAAAAAGTAGAAAAGATGCCGGGAGTTTCCCTCAGTGGTAGAGCGCTTACAAAGTTATGTGTGAACCCCTGGGTTTAGGACCCCAGTAATGCAAGAAAAAAAACTGTCTCTACCACTCACTAGCTATGTGATCTTGTAAAAGTGACTTTACCTCACTGTGCCTTGGTTTTCTAATGTCTAACAATAAGAGTATCTACTTTATGTTGTTATTTGGGGGATTAAATGAATTAATAAATATAAATATCTTAGAAAGGCTGACTGGTACATACTAGGCATGCAATGAGTACTAGCTATTTAAAATATTTTATCTTTCAGAATGTTGTGATTTAGCTCAGTTGGTAGAGTGCTGCTCCATATTCTCTGAAGCCCTGGGTTCAATCCCCAACACCAAAAAAATGGGAGGACATGGCAATCCACTCCTGAAGCAATCCCAAAACAACCAGCCACCAAAAACCCTATGAATAGCAGAGAAGCACTGACATAGTGCTGGGCATGGCATAGGGTCTAGCAGCGTTTCATTCTGTTGTACATAGGGTCACTATGACTCGGACCTGATCAATGGCACCTAACAACAACAACATCTTTCAGAATATGAAATACTCTTTCTCCCTTGCCCTCATCCCTTGCTGTCTTTCTCATTTATGATCTCATTTGAGCCTCAAAATAACTCTCTTAAATGAGGCACCCAAAACCCAAAGGTTAAGTGGTTTTCCCAAGGTCACACAGCATGTGACTAGCAAATGCAAGGCTGTAATGGAGACCAAAGACTCAAGTCTAATTTTTTCTGAACTGCAGAACAAGATTTCCTTGGCATCTGGCCCCAGAGTTCACACAGCTCTCCACCCTACGGGACTTGAATGGGAAGTGACTCATCCATTATCCTGGAGATAGAAAAGGCATGTGCCAGAACAGTGTGACTATATTGACATTTTGTCCTTCAATTTGCTCTCAATGTTCTTTCCAGAAATTGCTCTAAACCTCCAGGTCCCCACAAAAACCCCAGAAAGCCTGCCTACTGACTCTTAGCTAAGTTTTGCCATAACTCCTCCCTTGATAACAAATAGATACCACTGCGAGCCTGCCTCCAACAGACACCTGCTGTAGGTCATGGCCAAAGCCACATTCCCCTTGGATTGAAAAGGTCAAAGAGACCTCCTGAATAAGGTTGTGTGGTCATCTTAGAGGAGAGGGAGAAAACAACGTGAGCACCTATTCTCAGTCTCAGACACAAGACAAGGGGCTTTCTATCCATGTCTGTGACCAGGGGATGGAAGGAGGAGCCCACCAAGAGTGGCAGAGTCAATGCAAGGGGTCCTTGGCGGTCTGCAGAAGTCATCGGTAATGTGCTTCCCAGACCAAAACACAGGAGAGGAAGGCCTGGAGTTCAGGCTTGAGGAACCTGTGTGAAACAGGTCAGCATACTCTAAAAAAGGGAACAGAATCCAGTAAAAGGGAAGAATTCAAAGAGCAAGAATTTAGCAGCACATTGCCAATATTATCCAGAGATTCAGTGGAGTGGGGGACTTGATACTCAAGACTCTTTTGGTGACAGGAATTGTTTCTCCCTTAACTATCTGAGTAGCATTTGTTGAGTGCCTACCACAAAGTGTCAGACACTGCCCTCGGCACCAGTATTAGAATGTAGAATACGGCAGAGAGAACAGTCCAATAAAGGCAAAGGGAAATCCTACTTTTAAACAAATAAAGATACAAGATCATTTTAGCTGGTGATAAATGCTATGAAGAAAAAAGGTCATGTGACATGCACTAGGGCGGTCAGCTTTAGATAAGAGACTGGGGAAGGATTAAGAGATTCAGAGCTGAAACTAAACATCAGAGGACATGAGCCAGCAGAAGAAATAGGACAGAAGGGTTCAGTCAGGATAAATAGAACGTGAGGCCTCTGTGGAAGGAACTGGCTTGGCCAGCCCAGGAACAGAAACCTAACGGGGAGGCAGGACTGGGAATGGGCCAAGAGGGCTAACGCTGAGATCACAGAGCCGCCTGTCCCAGCCTCTCAGGGGCATGGACCTCAGTAAGGATAGAATTTTAGCTTAAGGACGTTTTGAAGCCATTGTAAAGTGGTGGTGGGTTATTGTTACTTTAAAGCAGAGAAAGGAGATGATCTGATTTATAATCTTAGGAGACCTCTCTGCTGCTTTGTAGAGAAAACACTGACTCCACTATCCATAAACCTAGAAGCTATGTGAGGGCAAAAGCTATGCTGGCTTTTCAAATATTTTCAAATAGATAAAGAAATGAGTACATCCTTTCTCCAGCAAAATGCGCTCATATACATGCACACGAAAGGACAGAAAATAATTTGAAAAAGAGGTTGTTTCTGGATAGAGAAATCCGAAATTTGAGGTCGAAGAGAGAGAGTTTCCTTTTTGTCATTTATAGGTTCAGTGGGGGCCTGGTTTGTTTGTTTGCTTGTTTGTTTTTTTGGGGGGGTTGTTTTTGTTTTTGTGTTTTTGCGGTACTGGGAGTTGAACCCAGGGCCTCGCGCCTGCATGCTCTGCAAGTGCTGGACCACTGAGCTACGCCCCCAGTCCATTTTTTCACTTTTTGAGACAGGATCTCACTAAATTACTCAGACGGCCTCTGGTCTCGAACTTGTGATCCTCCCACCTCTGCCTCCCCAGCTGCTGGGATTACAGGCGTGTAGGTGTACCACCATGCCTGGCAGTGGGGGCCTGGTTTTTTGTTTTTGTCTGGTTTTGGTTTGTTTTCCGGTTGTTTTGTTTTGAGACATGTTCTCCCTATATGGCCCAACGTGGCTTTGAACTCAGGGTCCTCCAGCCTAAGCCTCTGAATATTGGGATTACAGGCATGTGCCCTGTACTCTTTTATATATTTTAAATTTTTACAGTGTACATATACGACCTATTTTTAAAGAATTAAAAATTAAACTGAGGGGCTAAGGGTGTGGCTCAGTGGTAGAGTGCTTGCCTAGCATGTACCTTGGGTTTAATCCACAGCACTGCAAAAAATGGAGAAAAAAAACACACACACAAAGTTGGCCTACCGCCAACCAACCCCACTTCGAAAAGACTTAATTTTCCTAGAAGCTACAATAACATCTACAACCAGCAACAGCAAGTGCTACTGACCGGAAAGCCATTTCTTATTTTTGTGTTTGGTCCCCTACTCCGGTGTGACAGATCCTCAGATACTTCATTTTTCTCATTTTCACAGTCAATTTACAATTTTAATCTCCTGCTTTTCTTGAAAGTGCCTCCTTCCAAACAGATGACATGACATTCTCTCATACATGTTGGGTATAAAAACGAAATCTGACCTCAAAGAAAAATTAAGCATAGGAAGACACGGGTATCAGTCCCTAAGTCTGATAAAATAACAATTTCAAAGAAAAATTTCAAGGGAACCTATGCCTCCGTTAGAACTGACAGAAATCCAGTTCACACAAGATGAAGAAAAACAAGAATCCACTGGTTCAGAGAACTGGGAAGTTCAGAAGTTGGAGCTGGCTTCAAGCACAGACTGATCCAGGAGCTCAGGATTCCCTTGGAATTCTTGCATGGCTGTCAGCTTGGCTTGGCTGGATGCTGCAGTCCGGCCCTCTGCCTTACACTCCCATTGCACTCCAAGCCACTGGGCCTCTAGTTTAGCAATCCCAAGGCAGAGAGGACTGCCTCTGAACAGTATTATAGCAAATCTAGAGGACACTTTAACACTCCAGAGGTCATTCTTAGACTTGTAAAGGTTGGGGCTCAAGCCTGACCCAGATTAGGTTTATCTTGTTCAGGGGCCAACAAGATTCCGTGAAATGTGCAAAGAGGAGGGCATTTTAGGGGTGCCAGGTACAAAACAACAACATATGTCCTCTATTGCTTCTAACAAGCCTAGATTATGATCACAGGATATTTTAACAGGCGTGAAACAGTAAGACATAGCCCTACCCTGGCTAGAAGTAATGGGTTTCCAATTTCAAGGCAAGATGGCTGGGAAGTCCAAACATCCATACAAACATCTGATCTGTTGATATTTGGCATACTTTAGAATACGAGACTGGAAACAGGCTCATAAAATAGCCTCCCCCCCAAAAAAGCCAAAAAATTAAATTTGCAAATCAGATTATAATATTTTGGTCTGATACTTTCTGTACAGGGTAATGACTTTCTGTGGTGCAGACTGCGAAAATTTACCTTCTTCATATTAGCCACGAACTTTTTAAATGACCATCTGAAACATTCAATGAAGATATCTAGACATGGGGTCCATAGTTAGCTGTAAACCACAGAATAATTCAGGAGAGCTAGGTGCCGTAGTGCACACCTGTAATCCCAGCAACTTGGAAGGCTGAGGCAGGAAGATCCAGAGTTCGAGGCCACCTGTGCAACTTAGCAAAACCCTGTCTCAAAATCAAAAATAAAAAAGTGCCTGCAGGTGCAGCTCCATGGTAGAGCACTTATGTAGCATGCGTGAGGCCCTGGGCTTGCCCCCTAGTACTGAAAAAAATAAACAGTTGTTCTTGTATTCTTCTTACACAAAAGTTCACTCACTTCCCCCCAGAATCAGAATCTTCCTGGTCAGCTGAACTCACTGGGGAAGTAGCATTTCCTTAGACTACATCACTCTTGAGTAAATGACTGCAGTTACACTCTCCACGGCACACAGCAAAGGAATCATGTGAAATCAAAGTTTCTTAATGAGTAGAAAATTCATCTAAGAATGAAAGCTTGGACATCCTTGCTATAAGCACCGTTCATTTTTACAGTAGAACCATGAATACATGAAGGAGAGGCAGTATATACACCAGTTTAGTACCATACATCTTTTATTTGCAATTCTATAGTTGAAGCCAAATTTCCAAGATAGCCTCAAGAAGGCAGATGTGACCAATATATTCTAAAGCAATGATTCTTATCTATAATTGAGTCGATCTGAAGTATTCCAGATCAAGAGTGGCAGAGAGGGCTGAGGACACAGCTCACAGACAGAGCGCTTAGCGAGAATGTGCAAAGCTCTAGTTTTGATTCCCAGAATCACCAAAAGAAAAAAAACAGAGGTGACACAAAATCATAAGACATTTTAAGTCAATTTTACTTAAAACCGTATGTAAATAAGCCAAATAACCTCAGCCCAAGAGATCTGCACCCTTTTTCAACAACATCATAGTCCAAAAGGACTAACACTTACTGCTGATTCAGCTCACAATATTGTCCATTTCTGAGCAGCAGTGCTGTCTCTAGAAACATCCGATGGACAGCTCTAATGGGCATTGGAGATGCACAGAGTCAGGAGCCACGGCCCTGCCCGCGAGGAGCTTAAAGTGTGGCCAGAGCAATAGGAAACATCCAGAAGAAATAAAAGGAGCTGGCTTAAGCCATACTTCTGTTTTTATTGTTGTTGTTGGTTGGTTGGTTGGCTGGTTTTTTGAGCCAACGTCTCACCGTGTAGCCCAGGCTGGCCTCAAACACTCAATGCTCCTGCCTCAGCCTCCCCAGTGCTGGGATTATAGGCGAGCGCCGCCATACTCAGCATACCTCTATCTTAACAAGACCAATCACTTGCATAAATCATCACATTTTAACAAATAAACCACAGGAATACCTTCGTGATTATACAGTGTTATTTGGCATATCCAAAAGAAAGCTTTTATTTATTTTTTTATTTAGTGGTGCTGGGGAAAAACCCAGGGCCCCATGGGGTTTAAACCTACAGGATTAAATGAAGGGCTGAGGATTGAACCCAAGGTCTTTTTTTGGGTGTAAATCAGTGGTAGATCCTCGGATCACAAAACATTTTTTATGTTTTCATATATACATTCCTCCCCAGTACGAGGGGGATTGAACCTGGGGCCTTGAGCACATTAAGTAAGTGCTCCACCACTGAGCCTCACCCCCAGCTCTTTTTTAAAATTTTTTTATCTTGAGACAGGGTCTTGCTAAGTTGCACAGGGTCCTTCTGGCCTCGAACTTGCAATCCTCCTGCCTCAGCCTCCTGAGGCACTGGAATGACAGGAATGTGCCACGGTGCCCAGGTATATCTGTGTTCATTCATGTCTCCATTCAGCTGAATTAAAAGAGAGGAATATAACTCCAAGCCCACTGTACCGTGTTTGCTGTCCTAAAGGAAAGGATGGCTTGCTCACATCCTAGAATTTCTCCACAGTTCTACCTCCTGAGGTCAAGTTTAATAGTCTGTACTGCTAAACCGATGTACAAACTCAGACAATGTGTAGATAGCTCCCCATCCTACTTCAGGATCCATGCTAATGAAGTCGTTCAGGTTCATTTTGGAGTCTAGAAAAAAACACACGAAAGGAACATCTGCTGAAAACAGTGTGGGGCTAGAAGCAATAAAATAACCCAGACGACTAAAAGAAGGGGAAATTATTCAAATGTATAAGGGTTCAAGATCACTTCTGTGATAGTCTTGCCTCAAATGCATGTCAAACTAATCACGACAAAGCATCATATAAACCCAGGTGAGGTACCCTCAGCAAAAAGAACTGACCAGGAGTCTTCACAAGTATGAAGATTATAAAAGAAAGGGGAGTGGGAGGAATTTTTATGGACTACAGGAGACGAAGCAGACTTGATAAATAAGTGTCACATCCCTGGGTTAGATTCTGGACCAGAAAAAAGAAATTACTGGGAAACCTTGCAAAATTTAAATAAGGTCTATAAGTTAACAGTAGAGCTGGCGTACAGCTCAGTTGGTAGAGTGCTGTTCTGCACTCTCTGAGGCCCTGGGTTTGATTCCTAGCACTGCAAAACTGGGAAAAGGAACTGGCAGCCCACTCCCAAAATAATCTCAAAACAGTCAGCCTTTGAAAATCCTATGAATAACAGAGAAGCACTGACAATAGTGCTGGGCATGGCACAGTATCAGGGAGGGTTTCTTTCTGTTGTACATAGGTCACTATGAGTCAGACCCGACTCGACCAACACCTAACAACAACAACAAATTTAATAGTATTGTATCAGTATTTTGGTAAGTGTTTTATGGTTGTATAAAACTTTACAATAAGGAAACCTGAGTGAAGGGTGTACAGGAACTCTCTGTGCTCTTTAACAAACTTTCTAGAAATCTAAAACTATTTAAAAATAAAAGTTTGTAGGAATACTCAAACTGCCAATTTATTGGCTTCAACAGTCAACTTATAGTAAATTCAGAGGATATAACAGAGATAACAATCAGCAAAATTCAAGCTGTCACTTCTAGATCCAGTTTCCTCAACAACAACAACAAAAAATCACAAAGAAAAGAAGACTGGACCAGGAATCCGTATACTAAAAAAGATTCTTAAAAGGTGTTTCAAGCACCAGGGTGCAGTGGCGCAAGCCTGTGACTCAGGAGGTGGATGCAGGAGGATTGCAAGTTCAAGGTGAGAGGTAGCCTATGTAACTAGTGAGACCCTGTCTTAAAATAAAAGTAAAATAGAGGCAGTCTGCGTAACTTAGCAAAACCCTATCTCAACAAGTAAAATAATGGGCTGAGGGTGCAGCTCAGTGGTCCAGCACTTGCAGAGCATGCAAGCGCGAGGCCCTAGGTTCAACCCCCAGTACCACAAAAAAATAAAATAAAATAAAAATAAAAAATAAAAGTAAAATATAGGCTGAAGGTATAGTTCAGTGGTAGAGCCCTTACAAAGCAAGCGTGAGGCCCTGGGCTCAACCCCCAATAGCACACACACACACACACACAAAAAAAGTTTCAAGCAAGCACTATAGGAACTCTATGTGGATCCTCATTCAAATAAACAAACTGGATGAAAAAAGTTTATGACTTTGGGCTGGGGATGTGGCTCGGGGGTCAAATGCTTGCCTAGGAGGCATAGGGCTCCAGGTTCAATCCTGAGCACCTCAAAAAATTATGACTAAATGAGATAATTGCAAATGTGAATACTGACTCCATAGACAGAGGGTGATTTTAAAAAGTTACTGTGAAAGGGGATATAAGTGATTGCGATATAAACAACTGGCCATGAGTTCACAAGTGCTAAACATCTGACATATTATGATGTCTGGTTTTATATATGATTTACATTTTCCATATTAAAAAACTTTTTGGGCTGCAGATATAGTGCAGGGGTGGAGCACTTATCTACCATGGGAAAGGCTCGACCCTCAAGTAATGGGGGAAAAGAGAGAGAGAGAGGAGAGAGAGAGAGAGAGAGAGAGAGAGAGAGAGAGGGAGGGAGGGAGGGAGGGAGGGAGAAGAAGAGAGGGAAATGGATCACTGCGTAAGGCTCTCTGGGCCCAGACCAGGGCCAGTGCAGCAGGTCGTGTTAGACTCCGAGGCAGACCTGGGAAGCCCTGCCCTAACGGAGGAACCTTCCCAGTTCTAACACCAAGGCTGGGGAGGAGGTGGCATACCCATAAGCAATCCACATAATCTTTTTAAATTATGAGAGCTTGTCACAGAGAACCTCAAAAACCAGACTGAATCCTCTTTAAAATGTTCACCCCCTTCCAACATGCCAAATATATCCTCTACTTTCTTCCTTGATGAGCTAGTAATACTACTGCCCCGTTTTTCTGGCATCCTGCACAGCTTTCAGAGCGCTTTCATGCAGACTGTATTAACCATCTATCTCAACGGTAAGTGGAATGTTGTGAATGATTTACAATCACAAATGATGTTTCAGACACACATGGATGCCAGGCAACAGTAATAGGGTGAACAACCCTCCATCTTCTGAAATCTCAAGGAAATTATCAGTTGGATGGCTGCCTAGAAGCGCATCAGCGAAATAAGTGGTCTGATAAAACCCGCTGGCTCTCACCTCCCTCTGATGCCAGTTTTGTGACAAGATCATTGAAATGACATTTCACACATCACAGGGATGCACTGGGGATTTCTTTTGCCCTAACATGGAAGCCCACCATGGTAAGGTGCTACACTACTACCCCCACTGCTCAGCGCCCCAGCCGTACCCACCCAGTAACCCAGCAGTTTGCAAGCTTCCTGGTTCTGCTCCTTAACATCATTCCTCCCACCTAAAGCTCTTATGCCTTCCAGTCCTGTTCCCTGTGCCTCAGTTTCTAAATCTATGAGCACACAGAACTAGTACATCTGCTTACCTCCTCGCCACTCAGGGACTTTTATCCAAAGAATGACCTAGGGGAAATGCTGATCTGAAGGGTGATAGGTGAGAACCCCCTGGTTTGGGTAACTATTTTATGTTTGTACAAGACTTGACAAGAAGGAAACCTGAGTGAAAGCTATACAGGAACGGTCTGTCCTGTTTAGTAATTTTCTCAAGGTGCCTTAAAAGGCACCCTTGGCTCACCTCCAGTTTCAATGCAGGGATACGGGGGAGGAGGCTCTCTCCAGTTTCCACTGGAGTCTTTCATGTGAGACCGGTCAGAAGCAAAGTTCTTCAAATAGGAATCTGCACGAACCACTCTAAATTTCCTGAGGA
The DNA here is from genome assembly GCA_007922755.1 of Pedetes capensis. Lineage (NCBI taxonomy): Eukaryota > Metazoa > Chordata > Mammalia > Rodentia > Pedetidae > Pedetes > Pedetes capensis. The sequence continues at coordinate 11,177 of VMDO01029274.1, read as the reverse complement.
TAAATCAACACACACATTAAGGAGGTGTCACAGATGAAGTTCTAATTCAATATTTATATGGGCTCACTTTCTATGACATGCACAAAACTACTCATGCATTTTTGTACTCTTAGTAATGCAGAAATACATAGATGGCTTTGTTACCTATTTTAAGAACTATGGGAAAGAATTGACTGCAATTCAAGGCTACAAAGATTCTGAAAGAGATCTATCTAGTTGCCTCTATTTACTCGATTGTGTACTCAGGGCGAAGGGCAGGATTTTCTGATGTTGCCTTCACAGCCCTCTCAGTTTTGCAAGTATGAGCTGCTGCACCCATCACCACCCCCACCACCCCCAGCAAACCAACGCATGAGAGTTCCCAGCGTGCCTGAAAGAAAACATTTGAGAGCTTATCACACAAATGTTTAAAAGATGGCCAACCTTTTACACACTGGATAACCTTTAAAGTTTTTACATCCTCTTAATCTGCTGCGTAGCAAGAATATCACTCTCAAATATCAGCTCAGTGCTGACGCCAAGATAAGTGATCTTCTTAAAACAAATGCGAAGAAAAAAAAATAAAAGAACCTCTGTGAAATCACCAGGTTTTACTTCAGAAAATCAGTAAGTCATTACTGAATTTCCTCACCTCCTAAACTGTGGATGAATGTCATCATCAGACTTAAGGGCATCTTCTACGTAAGTGTCAAAGGGGCAGGGAAATGGTAAGACAGTATCGAGATCATAAATGTAGCTCTGTCCTCCACTTGACACATGAAGCAAAACAACATGGTAATCCTAGAAGTAAAAATTGCTGAAGTTAACCCAGTTACTCTAGGATGGTGAACTAATCCCAGGATCAATGCACACAGACTCTCCCGAAAAGATACAAGACTAAAACAGTCCTCTTTGCAATAGCAAAATAAAATAAAGCAAACACAAAACCCTGAAAACAAAGCAGATGTACAGTGACAGGGAAGCAGTAAACAATGGCACTGCTCAAATACAGTAAATGTATACCCATGAACCAACCATTTTACCTCAAGAAAGCTACATTACAGAAAAATGTTCATAAGGACGTGAAGGTACACGTTGCTGTTGTTAGGGGCCACGGAGTAGCGTCCAACTCATGGCGACCCTCGTAGGGTTTTCAATGGCTGACTGTTTCGGGATTGCTTCAGGAGTGGGTTGCCACGTCCTTCACCCGATAAAGGTGTATATACAAAGAAAATCTCTGAAGCATTGTTTAATAAGAGTAAAAATTCTGACAAGGCCCAAAGTCCATCAAGAGAAGAAAGGTTAATAAATTCTGATGCTATTATTGTTGTTAGGTGCCATTGATTCAGGTCCAACTCATAGCGACAGAACTAAATACTTCCCAACACTGTGCCATGCCTGGCACTGTCAATGCTTCTCTGCTATTCATAAGATTTTCAATGTTTCATTGTCTCGGGATTGTTTTGGGAGTGGGCTGCCAGGTCCTTCTCCTGCTTTTGCGGTGCTAGGGATCAAACCCAGGGCCTCAGAGCACACAGAGCAAGCACTCTACCAACTGAGCAAAATCCTAGCCCAATAAACTATGATATAAGCAAAAATTTAAAAAATAATAGTAAGGATATGGTGGCATACACCTGTAATCCCAGCACTGGCAAGAAGATCACAGGTTCAAGGCCAGCCTGGACTACATAGCAAGACCCCATCTCAAATGAAAAAGAAAAAAAGGAAGGAATGAAGGAAGGGAGGGAGGGAGGGAAGGAGGATGGGGGAGAAGGAGAGAGACAGGAAAGAAAGTAAAAGAAGAAAGAGAAAGAAAAACGAAAGAAAGAGAAAAAAGAAAAAAGAAAGAGGGAGGGAGGGAGAAAAGGAGGGAGGAAGGAAAGGAGAGAAAAAAAGGAAAGGAAAGGAAAGGAAGAAAGGAAGGAAGGAAGGAAGGAAAATGTAGCACTAATGTAAAACTATTGTTAAGATAGAAACCAATTAAAGTTTTTAAAACGTTAGAATAAAAATACATCTAAAAATAAAAAATAAACTATGATTCAGTCATATAGTAGAATACTATGTGGCAACTAAGCCTGCAGCCGTAGCCCTGTGGCATCCGATCCCTTCAGATCTTGGAAGCTAAGCAGGGTCAGGCCTGGTTAGTACCTGGATGGGAGACCGCCTGGGAACACCAGAAGCTGTAGGCTTGGATGAAGGACCTGGCAACCCCCTCCCAAAAATCAATCTGCCATTGAAAACCCTATGAACATCGGAGAAGCACTGACAATAGTGTTTCCCCTGTTGTACAGAGGGTTGCTATGAGTTGGATACCGACTCGACAGCGCCTAACAACACAATGCAGCAACTAAAAGAAAGAGGTAAACTTACATGGAAAATGGAAAAATGTCCTAGTATTATAGTTGCATGGGAAACGTGAATTGCAGAATATGGTTGCATTTTATACTCACACACACACATACATATTTCTCCCCTATACTGAGGACTGAACTCAAGGTCTTATGCATGCTAGGCAAGAGCCTTAACACTAAGTTCACATCCCCAGCCATTTTTTACTTTATTTTTGAGACAGAGTCTCACTAAGTTGCCCACGCTAGCCTTGAGCTTGTAATCTTCTTGCCACAGCCTCCCACGTAGGTGGGTTTAGAAGTGTGTGCCACCGCATTCAGCTATATATTATTTTTTAGAGTTACATGTATGAAAGGACACACGTGCAGTCAGAAGTACATACACATGCATATGCATGCAGAGGGAAAAATCTATGGGGATACTATCTGCTATAATTTGGATGGTGCATTTGTTCATTTTTTGAGACAGGGTGTCGCTACATAACCCAGCTGGCCTCAAGAGGGCTGAGATTAGGTATATGCCACCATATACAGCTTATAATTTGGATCTTAAATGTCCTCCAGAGGCACATGTGTTAAGGGTTTAGTTTCCTGCTTGGCACTACTGGGAGGTGGTGGAACTTTTAAGAGGAAAGGCCAAGTAGTAGGTCTTCTGGTCACAGGGGGTCAGCATTTGAAGGAGATATTGGGATCCCAGCCCCTTCCTCTTCCTGGACACAAGGTGAGCAGTTCTGCTCCACCAAGCACTCCTGCCATGATATGCTGCCTACCCACAGGCCCCAAAGCAACAGGGCCAACCGATCGTGGACTGAGCCACGATCGGTTGGCCCTGAAAACAGGAGCCAAAATAAAACTTTTCTCTTTGTAAGTTGATTTATCTCAGGTATAGTTAGTGACAGAATACTGACTAGCCCACCAAACTATTACAAAGGGAACTAACTTCTTGAGGTTGGTCTGGATAGAGGAGGGACTTTAATTTTTAGGTTTTTGCTACGCTTCTAATTAAAAGAAAGAAAGAAAAAAAAAAGGAAGAAAAGTCAGTCAGGCTCTCATCTGTACCCATGAAGGGAGAAGGAAAAGCCCGCTTCCACCATCCAGCTCGGTCATGGTGTATATGTTCTCTCTTAGTTCTCTGGTTCACTCCCAGACCCAAGGCACTACGGACACCAGCTGAAGCCTGGAAGGATTTCAGGATTATCCAGGGCCGTGTGAACTGGCTGGTGCTTCAGCTCCTCAGAAGAGAAATGCTCTCACAGAGAACAGCACACCAGAACGCCTCTTCAGCCTGACAACATTAGTAATACCTTCTTATATTCCTACGGTACCTCACAGTTTACAAAGCACTTTCTCAAACATCATTTCATGTGAGCCCACCAAGCTCGTCCTGTGAGCTGCCAAAGGTAACTGAGAGGAGAAATGCTGTACCCTCAGAGCCTGAGTGCCTCCTTCAGCTCCAACTCCACCTTTGTAACCCAGAAACCACATCAGAAATGGACGTGCACTCACTCATTCCCTTCAGAGTATCCCTCTCCTTGGATGAATAAACCAGGGGCTGCTGCCCAGATCACGGCTCCCACGTCCTTCCGCTGGGCTTGCTCGTGTTCCATGTTCCTCTGCACCCAGCAACCTTCTCCACTCTCTCTCCACACAGCTTCGGCTCAAAGGCCTTCTCCCCCGTGACTCCTTTTTTAATCTGTTCTTACTCTCTGCCAGAAAGTAATCTCTGCCTTACCCAAAATCTGAATCTCTTAATGCCTTTGACTCATCGTTTTTTTAATTACGTATGTTCTGGTTTTCTGTGGGAGACATGCTGCTGAACTGTAGCCAAGAGGATGAAAGAGATAAATCCTAACCTTTGAGGAGAGCCCAGAGCAGTGAGTAAAAATCACAAGTAAACAATATTGACAGGATGGGAGAGCACGCAGATGAGAGCAGCTAAGAGCCCAGTTCAAAGCTCAGCCTCAGTTTCCTCTCTGTAAAATGGACATAATTGGAGTGTCAACCTCACAGTGTTCCTGGGAGAAGTTGTTGTTGTTTGTTGTTGTTGTTAGGTGCCATCGAGTCGTGTCCGGCTCATAGCAACCCTCATGGGGTTTTCCATGGCTGATTGTTTCAGGATTGCCTCGGGAGTAAGTTGCCACGTCCTTCTCCCATGTTTGCGGTGCTGGGAATCGAACCTGGGACCTCAGAGACTGAAGAGTGGTGCTCTACCAACTGAGCTAAACCCCAGCCCCCCCTGGGAGAAGTAGAAGGTACATATTCAGTCTTTTCTAAAGCCAACCAAGAAAGAGAAGGGCTGGGAGGTCATTGGCCACGGAGAGTGTCACTGAGGAAGCAGCGACATCACTTGAGTCTTGCCTGAAGGGGACAGCTTTCCAGGAAGAAGACACAACTTGTGAAAAGGCATAGGCGTGACTATCTACAACCTGCTAGTTAGCTCGGGTCCATATTCCTACACATATGACCAGTGGAGTTGTGTGGACCAGCAGGCCTTGACCCGGAATCGCCTTCATAGCAGGAGTCAAAGAACACAGACTTGAGCAGGAGCCTCACTCCTGAGTTGAGTCAGGGTTCACCTGGCTGCCAGGAAACCCCCCACCCCCACCCCCAGGCCAGCAGCAGGGAAGCCCGCCTGGAAAGGGATGCGCTCCTTGGTGCCTGGTGTGTCTGCCTGCTCCGCAAGGCCTACTCATTTTTTATGACAGGATAGCAGTGAGGCAAAGCTAAATCTACCAGTGTGGGGAGACTTCCTGCAGCAGGATTCCCCATGCTGAGGGGCCATGAGATGTAGTGCAAGGGGGATTGTGACCCCAGGTCCTTTCCTTCCCAGTCTCCCTAAGAGGGAGCATCAGACCAGAACTCAAAATCAGCTAAGCAGCTCAGGAATGGGGTGACTTGTAGGGCAGATGGACAATCTGCAACTGGGGTATGTACCATTGGCAACAACAACTAACACTTCCTGAGCATCAAACCTCAACCCTTCTTGAGCCTCTTCTGCATTTCCTCATTGAATCCTCACAGCCTCATTGACCAGAGGGGGACACTGAAGAGCCACGCTAACTTGGCCAGGGCACATAGCCAACCAGTGGGAGGACTGCAGATTGAACCCCTGCTCCAAAGTCCAACAGTGGTGGGCTTGGGCTTTGACAGAGAGCAGCAGAACACCTGCTGGCAAAGGAAGTGAGAATAAGAGCTCTGTGAGGCCCAGGTGAAAGTCTTGTGCCCAGCATACAAAAGGGACTCGATACACATGTTAAATAAATGAAGATGGTTCATAGCCGGGCATGGTGGCACACATTGTAATTCCAGTGACTTGGGAGGAGGTGGCAAGAAGATCACAAGTTCAAGGTCACAGGCAGCCTACGTAACTTAGCAAGACCTTGTCTCAAAATAAAAAGGAGGCTGGGGTGCAGATCAGTGGTAAAACACCTGCAAAGTATGTGTGAGGCCCTGGGTTTGGCTCCTGAGTACCCCCTCCCCAAGAAAAAAAAGGTTCAAATGAAATATGACCTTATGATCTTAAGTCAGTATCTAGAAACTAGGAATTTGTTATCATTCCTGGAGTATTTCTTTTATTTTATCTTCATGATTATTTGCAAAAACAACTCCACTCTTCAGAAGGACAGGTCACAGAGACACTGGAAAGGACCCAGGTCTGAGATGCATTTCTGCCACTTCCCAGCTATGTTACCTTTAGCTATTCACTTTGTCCATCTGGGCTCATTTTTTCACCTAAAAAAATAAAAGGGTTGAAGTAGACCTTTGTGTGTATCTTTTGTTTTTTGCCTTAGTTCCATGGCTTTCAAATGATAGCCATGTTCACCTGGGATTTAGTTAAGAACACTAAATGCTGAACCCCTTTTTAGATAAACTAACACAGAACTCTACGCGTTTAATCCAATCTCTAGATAACTCTAATGTGCAAGCAGACCACATATGCTGGAAGTTCCTTTAAGTGTTAAAAGAGTCAAGAGTCTAGAAGACCCCAAATATATCTCCCACAATGGCCATTTTAAAACATTCCTATAAGCTGGGTCTGGTGGTGCATCCCTGGAATTCCAACACTTGGGTGGCAGAGGCAGGAGGACCCCAAGTTCCAAGCCAGCCTGGACTACATAGTGACATCTTGCCTCAAAAAATACTCTACAATAATCCCAAAATAAAAAGTGAAAAGAAAATGTGCCTTTGGTGTCTCTAACCATAGACCAAATAACATCTATTCTCAAAAGGTCCATTTATTAATAATTGTCATTGTATTTCCCTCCTGTTCCTTCAATTCTGCTTTACCACAGCATACGCACCACCCAGGGACCACAAGAAACAATGCATCAGAGGCTCTCAAGTGGCCAGCTTACCCAGATCACAGGTCCATTTCCAGGTCTCGCCTGCTGTTTCCAGATTGGTATCTACAACACACAGTACATCTCATGAGTTTCACAGAAACCACTACTAGATTCTTTTCTTTGTTTTTTGTTTATTCTTTTTTTTTTTTTTTTTTTTTTTTTTTTTTTTTTTTTTTTTTTTTTTTTTTTTTTTTTTTTTTTTACTGGGGTTGAACCCAGGGCCTCGTGCCTGCATGCTCTGTAAGTGCTGGACCATTGAGCTGCACCTCAGTCCATTTTTTTACTTTTTGAGACAGGGTTTCACTAAATTATGCAGACTGCCCCTGGTCTCGAACTTACGATCCTCCCACCTCCGCCTCCTGAGCCGCTGGGATTACAGGCGTGCGCCACCACGCCCAGCTGTTTTTGTTTATTCTTTGTTGCTGGCTGTTTATTCTTGGTTGCAAGGCCAGACTAGGCTGGCCTTGAACTCACATCAAACCTCCTGCCTCAGCTGGGCGTGGTGGCACACGTCTATAATCCCAGCGGTTTGGGAGGCAGAGCCAGGAGGATTGCAAGTTCGAGACCAGAGGAAGTCTATGTAACTTAGCGAGACCCTGTCTCAGGAAGTAAGGAAAAAAAATAAAAGGGCTGGGGGTGCAGCTCAGTGGTCCAGCACTTGCAAAGCATGCAGGCGTGAAGCCCCGGGATCAACCCCCAGTAACAAAAATAAAAAAAAAAACCTCCTGCCTTGGCCTCCCAAGTGCTGGGATTACAGGTGTGCGCCACCATGCCCAGCTCACTACTAAATTCTTTAAAGTAATACATAAAGAAGAAATAAAATATTTCTAAGCAATCAACATCAAGATGAAAGAATGAATGAATAAGAAGTAGTCCAAAACCTTTTATGTGTAAGTATCCTCAACAATGAAAGCCTGCCAGAGCTCAAGTTCTTCTACAGCATCCTTCAGAGAATGGAGAGGGATCTGGACTAGGAAACAGAAAGGCTGGCAGGTTCAAGTCTTATTTTCAATTACTCATGGGACTTGAGTCTTTATTTCCTCGCCTATAAAATGGAGACAGTAGCCCAAACTTTGCCTACTTCTTAGGGCTTCCACTGAGAAGACACCTGCAAACGTGCTTTACAAAATGCAAAGGGCTTACTTTTTCGAATGCTTCATGTTAAGTTTACTACAGTTCTATTGAAACTACAGAGGCAAACTTTTACTACAAACCTAAGGGTTATGTGGCTCTAACCTAAGCAACTGAAAAAGCTCTAAATGAATACCTTAAGTAAAGCTGTGTAAAACACACCATTGCATAGTTCCTCACCTTAAGTAAGGGACTAAACTCTTCTTCTAACTCAACCGTGTGCTAGAAGGAAAAAAAAATCCAATGCAAAAACAAATTTTAAAGTGTTGCTGTATCTTACAAAGCACATCTTAGAACAGTATTAAACCCATGCTACATTTAGCCTCTAAGTTCTTCCTAAACCTCTTGTTTTCTTTCTGCCATCACTTACCAACTTACCATCTTCTTCTCATTTGATATGAAGACAGCATAACACTCTTCTAAAGGATACTGGTCATGTGTTTTGATATATTCACAGAGCTTCCAAATATTTTCTTCACTGAAATAAAACAATTGTTTAATCAATATAATTAAAAGTAGACATTTTACCTTTCAAATTTGAACGAGTGACTGATGATGACATAAAAAAATTGGAAGAGACCTTAAACCCTTTCTCATCCAACAACTGGCTACCATCTGAATCTCTTCTAAAACATCGCCAACAAGCTGCTAGCCAACCCGTACTGTGTATACACCTCTCCAGACATACTGCTCATTACCTCCCACAGCAGTGCTTGTACATAAAGACAACTGATCATCAATAAAATGCTATGCCAAGATTCTATAAGCTTTGGGACCAGAGATTTTGAGAAATGGCTGGAATTCCAACTCAGCATCCACAAGGCAAGAAGCTCTGACCCTCCTGACTGTGCCATCTATTTCTCCCATCTGTAAAATGCACATAATCACATCACATTGTAAACACTCAATAAATCTTTATTAACGTTGGTTCTCTGCTTGCCTTAGGAATAGGAAGGATGGATATTTTGGGTAGGAGTGTTCCCGGCCAGAAAGGATCAGGAATAGTTATGCAGTGTGTCCAGGAATTTTGCAGGGGAAGCCCCTGGGAGTGGGATTCTCCAAAACCCTCTAGTAAGAAGGAATCTTGACATTTAGAAAGTTCTTTCTCATATGAACTGAAATCCTCTGTCCCAAATGACTCTATTCCTATATGAAAAGCCTTTAGCTATTTGAAGCAGTGGTCAGAACCCATCTAAGTAAAGTGATGTTCAGGGCATTAAACTGAGCAGTAACGGAGCCACACTCCCAAGCACAGGCAATGTCATGCACTGCTGGAGGATTCTCAGCCCAGCCTCGGAGTTCCTATCTTTGTCTCATGAACCACACAGTACCTTTGCTCAAAATGAGCTACACCAACACTCTGCTGCATGTCACTCAGTCTGTTAAAGGCAAATTTCCAGATATCTAAACCACCTAAAATTCATGAAGCATTCCATATTTTTTGCCTGCAGCTGTACACTGTAGTGTCCGATCCCATCAGAAGCTAAGCAGGGTCAGGCCTGGTTAGTACTTTGATGGGAGACTGCCTCAGAACACCACGTGCTGTAGGCTTGGGAGAAGGACTCGGCAACTCACTCCCAAAAAACAATCAGCCATTGAAAATCCTATGAATAGCAGAGAAGCATTAACAATACTGTTGCACCTGTTGTATGTAGGGTCACTATGAGTCGGACACCAACTCAAGGGCACCTAACACCACCACCACCACCACATAACCTGAAAATAAAGCCAGATACAAACAGCACTGAAGACTGTCTCCATTTTAAGGAAATATACACGCTTTCACTCGTAAGTCTTGTCTTTGTCTACTTGTCTAAATGCTCCACACAACTAAGCTTAAAATACTGAAATTGGACGTCTATATTTTTCTCCTATTGTTTTTCTCTAAATACCTAAGAAATTCAAAGGAGAAAGTATTGGTGGTGGTAACAACAGGAAATTGCTATTAACTACTTCAATATGATATGTAGCATGTAGACAGAAAAATTTACTGACTATTTCACTGTGACAAAGAGCATGCAATAGCTAAAATGTTTTAATCTAAATTTTGAGAAGATATCTGCCTGTCTGGGCTATAAAAGTTTGAGGACTTTACCGCAAATACCTTCAAGAGCCTATGAGGGAGTCAGGCATGGTGGGGCATGCATTTAATCCCAGTACTCAGGATGCTGAAGCAAGAAGATCACAAGTTTGAGGCCAGCCTGGGCAACATAGCCAATTCCAGGCCAGAATGGGCTGCAGAGCAAGACACTAATACAAAAAGAAAAAAGAACAAACATACACACACAAAAAAAAGACTATGAGGTAGAAAACACTGTGCTAAGTAAATGGAGGCTACATTGATAAGTTAAAGCTTACAGAGGAGAAGAGACAAAGAGATATATGAATAGTAAGCATCCTAGGCCATAAAAGATGCATACAAAAAGCACAGAGGAGGGAGTCATTCATTTTGAGGGATACAGAAAGATAGAAGAGGTACAGGTCAACAGTCTCTCCTTGTTTGTTCCCACCTCCACCCTACTGGTAGGCTCAGAGTTAGTGCAGAATTCATGAATCCACAGCACTATTGGTAGGCTGAGCACAGAATATAGCTTGAACACCCACTGCCTATTATTTTTCAATCATGTACGAATGTTACACAGAGAAAGGAAAAAAACTTAAACATAAGAGTTCCTGAATTTTAGTCCCTTTTCATCATCAATTATTTTTCAAGAGCACAACTAAAGCTGGGCATGGTGGCACATGCCTGTAATCCCAGCAGCTAGGGAGGTGGAGGCAGGAGGATCGCAAGCTAGAGACCAGGGGCAGTCTGCGCAACTTAGCGAGACCCTGTCTCAAAAAAAAGTAAAAAAAAAAAAAAAAGGGCTGAGGGTGCAGCTCAGTGGTCCAGCACTTGCAAAGCATACAGGTACGAGGCCCTGGGTTCAACCCCCAGTACCACACACACACACACACAAAAAAAAAAAAAAAAAAAAAAAAAAAAGCACAACTAATACCATATGGAAGAATCTCATGAAACTTTTGATGCTAATAAAGGTGGGAAGGGGCCTTATTAAACTCAGAAATGCTGGGAGCCACAGCTAGGATAGAAAGAGCTCTACATTTGATATGAATTCTGGCATCCACTTAATTGGACAAACAAAATCTCCCCAGGCTATCAGGTGATCATTTTGGCAGCAGAAAGGCTAACAAAGCAGCAGAAAGGCTGTGACTGCAGTGGCCACCCATGATGAACTGAAGTCAGAGAAGAGGCAGAGGGGAGCATCCTTGGCACACAACACATGCTCCGCAAAGATTTGAAAAATACAAAGCAACTGAAAAGGACTCAGAAATGCACTGGGAGGGGCTGGGGTGTAGCTCAGTGGCATGCTCAGCA
>VMDO01029273.1:0-22823 GCA_007922755.1 Pedetes capensis | reverse complement strand
ATGCTATTCTTATTTCCAAGGGGAAATAGTTTGAAGTGTTATTTGTGAAAATATTTTTTCATTATATTTTCTTTGATTACTAATTAATTTATGTAAAGATATCTGTAACTCCAATCAAACTGTAAACAAAGTCTTAAGGACATGTTCCTGTCCTTCAATGTGCCTACAATTCTACTCAATGATTAATGAATGTGGGTTATATTAATAAACTGAATGTGGTACCATCAACTTTCATTTCTTAAGGCTCAAAATACAGATATACAAACATAAACTCATGGTTTCTACCTTTAAGACCAATTGGACATTTTTAAAAGATCAAATAACAAAGGATCAACTAATGTGACATGGGCCAGGAAATTATGCCTTGGTTGGTGAGGGGAGTCACACAAATTTTATGGAGAAACATGTTTTATTGCATTTGGAAGGTTTAGGCCTTAAGGAAGCATAAAATCTGTGAAAAATGAGGTAGAATGTGAAAAGGACTATAGATAAGAAAAATCAAAATTATCTTTTGAAAACAATTCATTGGTTGCAAGTTGGAGAGGGCATTTAAAAGCACTGGGGGAGGATAGTAGAGGATGCTTTATCTCCAATATCTTCCATAATTTCCCCAGATGTTTAAATTTGTCCTTAATGTATGGAAACTATTGATTTATATTACGTTGGAAATGAGAAATACACATATTACCAGTAAGTATTTTGAGATTCATTTCATGTGTTCAAGCTATAATAGATCTTTGGAAACTATGCAAGTACATATTTGTATTTGAGTTAGATACCATTTAAGTTTCTTTGTTCATAAAAAATTTTTCTAATATCATTTTTGCCATCTTTTCTTTAATATGCATGAAAGTTAATATATATTTTATACAAAGAAATAGAAAATTTAAGAGACACATAAATGAGAAAGTAGCAAATAGTACAGTGAAATTTGTAGTTACACGTAGTCAATCTGTAAAGCATAGACATACTCAAATGTGGAAGGTTTCTAGGTAACAAATTCAAGTCTTGAAAGGCATAATATATATGAGTTAACTGTGATGAGCAACTAGTGCTGATGTAAGCAAAGACACACAAATTAGGTAATGGAAATTTACTTACATGTGGGGTCATGATATGAAATGGAAAGATGTTACAGATAAGAGGGTGAAGTGCTGGAACAATTATCTTTCTGTATGGAAGCAGGATAAAATATTAAGCATGTAAAAATTTTAAAACTGTGTGACAGGTAGAATGGTAGCTATAGATCAACTTCTTTCTGCCCTATGAGTAGAGAAAAACTTTATGAAAGACTCATAAAACAGACATAATAAAAAAGAATAATAAAGATTATCAAAAGTAAAAACGTTATTACAAAAGGGATAAAAATCGGGGTTGGAGAAGATATATAGAACTTACATGAAATTTAATTAGCAAAATAAATTATACAAAAATAAAACATACAATAAGTAGATATATTACTACACATAAACAGTTCAGAGAAAGGCAAATCAGAATGACTAAGAAATATATATGTTCTCAACCACCTCAGGAACCAGGATAATAAAATTTCAAAACAATCTGATACCATTTCATATCAATCACATTGGAAAATACTAAGAAGTCTTACATAGCAATTGTAAAGGAAGGTATGAAAACAGACATTCCGTATAATCCCAATAGGAGTATAAAATAACTTCTTTAAAGAGCAATTAAATATAGCCAACAAATTTGTACACATACCACATACCCAAGAAATCTCATTCTAAGATAATTCTTGCACAAGTGAAGTAGGAGATATACATGAGAATGTTCTCCGAATTTTATAAACTATAGTTGGAAATTGAAAGGATGGACAAAGTAGAGGAAGTTGACAAAATATTAAAGTACATTCATGTGCTGTACATTGGACACCATATCTCACTTAATTGTGTAAATCTTATAAACCCCAAGAGATGAGATGTTGAATAAACTATTACACTACAGATAACTACATGGATGCAATTTGCAATCATATAACTTCTATAAATGTAAATCCATTTGTTTAGGTAGCAAAGGTGTATAAAGAGAATTGCACTACAGATCAAATTCATGGTAATTATGTCCAAGAATGGAATTTGGTAGGTGAAACAAGGGATTTCAACTCTAATTTCTATAAAAATACTTTGAAACAAATATATCAAAATGACACCTTTTTTATTTTGAAATTTGGGTATGAGGATGTTTGTTATGTTAGTCTTTGCTGTTTTCTGGTTTAAAGCAATATTATACTAAAAATGTATTTCAATGGGATTTATCTGAAAAAATGGAATATGGCAAACAGAGAATATATTAATACTTACATTTGAACTTGATACAATTACAATACAAAGTGATTTGTGGTCTTGTTATTAGAGTGAAATAAAAACTGGCATTTGTAAGTATGGTGGCACATGAGGTAATCCCAGAGACTCAGGAGGCTGAGGCAGGGGCATCACAAGTTTGAGGTCAGAGGCAACTTGTACAACTTAGCAAGACTCTGTCACAATCTAAAAAATAAAAATAGAAAAGGGGCTAGAGGTGAAGCTCGTTGGCAGAGTACTTGCAAATTATGCATGAGACCCTGGGTTCAGCCTCCTAGTACCAAGAAGAAACAAAACAAAACAACTAGAATAATCAACAACAACCACCAAAACAAAAACAAAAACAAAAAACTGGCATTTGCAATTCCTCTGATAACTGCATCTTAGAAGAACTAAGGTCATAGTTCAGGATATATGTGAAGTATGTTTAAATATTCAACTTAGCCAGCACTGTGCAAGGAATTATGTGAGGAAAGCACTAGGGTCATGAAGAGGAAAATAAATTACTAAAAGCTAATCTTTGAAAATGACGTTAATGTTTCCACAGGCCAACTTCTAGAAGTTCAAGATGTGACCTTTACTATTCATCAAAAAACTCTACTTCCTTTGATACATCACAAAGCCTCACTGATCTCCAAACTTCAAGGTCAGCGTAACAAATTTGACATCACAGAATCATCATCTTCCTTTTACTATTCTAATACTTTCCCCATAGTTTTCTACCACAATGGGTCTGAGTCTTCGTGCCAGTCTCATCAATTGGTAGAGTATTATTTTGAAAATTATTAAGAACAAGTTTAGCTTGTTGAAGAGAACAACATATGTATCACTTGGTTGAAGTACAAAGTTATTACTTACTTTTTTTTTTTAGTTATTACTTACTTAATAAAAGATGACAATAATAGACCAAACACAGAGAGAGGGACTTGGTTTCCCAATATCCCCTTCAATGACATGTCTGCAATGACCTCACTTTCTTCTACTAGGCCCCACCTCTTAAAAGTTGCACCACCCCCAATAGTGCTGAAGACTGATGACCTTGTCTTTAGGACATAGCCTTAGGGGGACATTTAAGATCCAAGCCATAACTCCAAGTATTTCATCAATTTCATGTCTACCATTGTAAAATAAGAACTATAACTAGAGAGATTCAGTATAGTCAGGCCTGAGCATAGGCCTTATAGATGCTATTTAATGCTTTCACACACCCCCAAAACTCTGAAGTTCTTGAGAATCATGCTAACAGTCCCTCAGACATGCTGGGAAGCCTCTCCTACTTAGGATAAAATCCACATTTAAGAAGAATGGAGCCTAAGGCACAGTGGTCCTGGGGGTGCCTATGCTGGTACAGGTTTGGAATGAACTTGTTCTCTCATTTCAAGACATCAGCTAAGGGTGATAAAACAATAAATAAATAATAAATGGAGAAGGGTTATAAGAATTTGGAAGGAGGAAGGGAGAAAGTATCCAAAGATGATATCAAGCTAAAGAAAATCCAGAAACAATAACAAGGATGTGAGCTGAGGCATAGGATTTGAAAGGAGGCAAAAGAATGAATTAGAGAGTCATGATTGGAAACCTATGAAAATTTCTAGATGTAGATGGAATATTTTAGACTGATCTGGTTATAGACAGTTATGCCTTTGTTAGGCATTGCTCTGTTGCAAGCCTTCTGTAAAAATGTGATTTTAAACTCTTAGCCAGGCATGGATAGCACATTTTGTAATTCCAGTGACTAGGGAGGTGGAGGCAGGAGGGTTGCAGACTCAAGGGCAGAGGTAGCCTGTATAAGTTAGGGAGATCTTGTCTCAATTTAAGAAATAAAAGAGTGGCTGAGAGTGTAGGTCAGTGGCAGAGTATTTGCAAGGTATGCACGATGCCCTGTGTTCAGTCTCTCAGTACTGCAAAAATAAATAAATAAATAAATAAATAAATAAATAAATAAATAAATCTCTTGGCTATCCTTCCTCCAGCAAGGATGGATGGGAAATAAATATTCATGAAATTATGTACAAAATAGCTTCTCTTTTTATGTGTAAATCAGAAGTTGCTCTTATTTTCTAAACTATCTTAAAAAGCATTAGCATAAGACACTTTTAACCAGGGAATTTTGCCAAATGTTTGCATTGCTAATGATGTGGCCAGCATAGTGGTTACAGATTCAAGTTCTTTGGAGTCAGAGAAATCCCAGGAGATTTTAAATTAACTGTGTGGTGTATTTTAACATATGAAAGCTTCTAAATAAGTTCCCAAGTTCATGTGAATTGATTGTCCCTCTAACTTCTTAGAATAATTCTTAATGGTATAGTGGAAAGTCTTATTTTGGAATTTAGACAGATTTTTTTTTTTTAATTCTATTATTGACCTTTGTGTTTTACCTTGGACTGTTCTAACCTTTTCCGTCTTAAGTCAGCCTTATCTACAAAATGGAAACACCAATTTCTCAGTCACAGAGTTGTTATAGAAACTAGTGGGTAACTCATGGAACATGCCCCATGTGTACTTGCCACATAAGAGATGCTCTGTAATTTGTTTTTATGATTGATTTTATGAACCTCAAGAAAATGTAGATGGCATTTAGAAATGGACAATGAGACAAGAATTGTAGGATCATAGCACAAAATTATAACCCAATTAATTGCAAAATACTTGTCAATATATGAAGATACCAGGAGCACATTCAAAATATAAAAAAATAAGTATTGATTAATATATCCTATGACACTGTTTCAGTCATTAACATATGGCATCATAAGGCATAAAGGGCTTATGACCTTCTGAATATGAATTGTAGATCACTAAGTAAAATAATCCTCTAAAATTTTATTTAAACACCTGGGTGTGGTGGCACAGGCTTGTAATCCGTGTTACTGGGGAGGCAGAGGCAAGAGGATTATGAATTCTAGGCCAGAGTCAGGCTGAGTAATTTAGTGAGACCCTGACTCAAAATGGGCTGGAGCTGCATTCCAGTGATAGAGTATTTGCAATGTAGGTGTGAGGCCCTGGATTCAACCCCCAAATGCCATAACAGCAGCAACAAAAATACATTTAAATACAACTTCATTATAAATATTCTCTCTTTTGTTATTTCTTTATTACATAAGTAATCCATATAAGTAATTACAAAACATGTGGATTAGCAAAAGTACCATTGTGAAAATTACATGTTAGTTTACCACTCAGGAGTAACCACTGGTAACATACGAATAAATTTTCTGACCATTTATATAGTCATTTATGCATATTACATACACATATATACATAGAATTTCCCTTAAAAATTAGGAACATATAATCGTGCTTTGAATAAATTTTATCTTTCTTACAAATAATGTATCCATTTTTATATTCTTAATAACTTTCCAAACAATATATGCTATAATACCTTGTACAATATGGTGACTGAACAAAGGCATAGCTATTATGAATGCAGTTTTAAAGAAGGTACTCTAGATACCATAGGTTTCTGAAAGCTGAGGTACATTTTATTTTGTAAAATAGAACATCTTGTTCTATTTAAGTTTTTCACCTGATCATCAACCCATATTTTTATTCTATTTTGAAACTATGACAAACCACAGTTTGTAAAATAGCACGTGATCTTTGGTTGAAAATGCTGAATATTATTATAATCATTTATCTTCACATGGTAAAAATCCTTGACTGGAAAAGGAATTGTTTTATTTTCCTGATGCAGAAGGGGAAGTGACTGTGTTTTTGGCTCTAGCTATTGATATTAATTCTCCAACTTTTATGACCATGAACCACCACCTTCAATTTTTTTCTTTCCATTTTCATCAATATAGCTATATATAATCTTGCTTCTGCAATGAGAAAACACCGACCAACAGTGCATTACAACTGGCAGGCTTATGCAAAATTAAATATTACTTGTTGATGAGTAGACTTTAGCTCTGAATTTATAATCAATTTTCTATGTAGCCCACTGATTAATTTAGATATTTGAAGATAATTAGCAACCAATAATATTAATATCATTTGCTTTACTTATTAATAAGTAATAGGAACAATAGAAATTTCCATTCTTTAACATTCAAAGTCTTCAAAGCTTAATTAACAATGCCTTTCTATGCTTGAGATGTATAACAAATAGTTTCTTATAATTCAGTTATATATATTTGGTTGGTTGGTTGATTGGTGTTGTCCAGTCGTGTCCAACTCATAGCAGCCCTCATAGGGTTTTCAATGGATGATTGTTTCGAGATTGCCTTGGGAGCAGATTGCCACAGCCTTCTCCCATTATATGAGGTGCTGGGAATTGAACCCTGGGACCTCTGAGACCGCAGACTGGTGTTCTACTAATTGAGCTAAATCCCAGCCTCTCTCTCTGTCTCTCTCTCTCTCTCTCTCCATATATATATATATATATATATATGTGTGTGTGTGTGTGTGTGTGTGTGTGTATACATATACATCTTTTTAGTGTTTAAAATTTAACTCTAAAAGGATCATTATATAAATATAAAATTTGTAAATATATTAAATCATATAAATGATTACATGAATATGGTCAAATCATATAAATATGATATTAGTTTCTCCTCTGTACTAAAAAAAAAATTATATCATTGCATTGATTTCTATCTTTCCCTATCCCCTTCCCCTCTGCCTCATGTTTCCCATACTGTTACTATTGATATCACTCATTTTTCCTGTGTTGTATCATAGATTTGTTTCCTAAGGTCTCTTCTTCATAGGGTATCTATTAGTTGTTAAGGTATCACACTCACAAATCTTAGGGTCGGTATTAGTCAGCATTTTGTTTCTGTAACAAAATACCTTAGAGAAGCTGACTTTATAAAAGGAAAGGTCTATTTAGCTTCCAGTTGGGGAGACTGAAAGTTCAAAGAGCATTATGCAGACTCTTGCAAGGACCCTATGAGAATCATGGGAGTGCCTGTGGTAGGAAGGGATGACATTTCAAAAAGGGAAGAGGAAGAGTGAGTGGGTGGGATGAGCCTCAGCTTTTTATAGTAATTCTCTCTCAAGAACTCTCTGGGGTCCCATAAGAGATATCTAGTCCCTTCTGAGGGTATGCCCTGAAATGTCATAGGGTCTCCCATGAAGTCCCAGCTCTCAAAGGTTTTATCATCTCCTAATGTCTCCACTCTAAGCCTTTATGGAACATTCAAACCATAACCACACCATCACTAAGCTAAGCCAAAAAAAACAAAAACAAAAACAGAGAGTACTACCTGTGCCAGGAAGGTATCAGAGGGTACCACTTGTAAGGAGATGGCATTTTATAGTGGGCCTGAAAAGAATGTAGTTTCATTTACATCATGACCATGAACCTCAACTTTGTATTAGCTAAATGCCATTGATCAGTGTGCTAATAATAACAATAACATTCCATGGTAATGTAAGACAAGACATTCACATTCTTCTCCTGCCATTGCAGTGTGGCTTAAAATGACTGATAGAGGCAGTGGAATTTTAATTCCAAGACTAATTCTCATTTATTTGTCATGTCACCCAGAAAAGCTACTTTTCCCTTTTGGGGCATTAGTCTCATTTCTAATATGAGAATGATCATACTTTTCTTGCAAAGCTCTTAGAAAGATTACAGCTGTTGCGAACATTGTCCAGCCCAGCTCTTAGGACCTAATAGCTACTCAAGGACAGGTAGTTGTAATTGTGACAGTAGTAATCTGTCACGTCACTTAAATTTTCTGGGAAATAGAAACTCTTTAGATTTCCCTCCCACCTACCTCTTCACTAGCCTCATCTGCATTTTAATATCAAAGATTGTGTTATATTCATTGAAAGCAATTAAATAGGATAAAAGGAAATGAGAATGAAATATTTCTGATGGCAAGTACCTTGATTGGACACCCTGAGAGAACAAAGCCATACAAGGTCCTAAGGCCAAAATAGTATCCAAGAGCAAGTGGTTAAAACATTTTAAAGTAAGTTTGTCCCCAAGGTGGAAACTTTCCCTGACAGTCTGCCAAAGGCCCAGAAGAATGCACACTCTCAGAACTTCCCTCTCTTGCTCCCCACCAAAACTCCCCCCAAGCCCTATATAACTCCCAGCCCCAGGGCAGCAGCAGCCATCCTTCCTTCTTCCTTCTGTCCTCCCATACTGCTGCCCGTGGGCTCCCTTTTCCCATCCCATCCCATTTCTTTTCTTGCCCCCAAATAAACATGCTCTGCTGTAGGTCTGAGTGCCTTGTCTTGTGTCTGTGAACCCTTGTCCTGTAAGATTTTCCCATCACACCCTTAATCAAAAACATCCTTAATCAAGAACCTTTACAAATATCCTTCCTTCCTTCCTCTCTTCCTCTTTCCTTCTTTCCTTTTTTCCTTTCCTCCCTCCCTTTTCCTCTTTCTTTTTCTTTTTTTCACTACTTCTCTCTCCCTATAAAATTTTGTATGTGCAACACACAAACATACATATGCATCACATAAGGTGAAAGCACACATACACATGTGCATACACCACCATTTATACTAAATCTCTTTTCATATTCTATTTGCATTTACAGACATCCTGAAAATTGTTTTAGTATTATTGTGCTTAACAGAAAGAAAATCAGTAATGACTCTGACTTTAATTTTTGAGAAATTAATACTTTCTGCTTCTTAGAAACTTATATATGTAGAATCTAACCTAGTAGCCCCAGGTAAGCAATACTATAGGCTTGTAATGTAACATATGAATAAGAATGTCTTTAGTTAACTCCTGGTAAGTTCTGAGAATGCCATTATATATATTCCTTGAGAATTATTTCCTTAAATAGTTACAGTGGCATAGACAATGTACTTCTAAATCAAGCTACATACTTTAAAATTTTTGGAGTCTGTTTATTTTTTCTAATGGTCTTCTTTATATGAAAGGATCTACTTTCATTTCTCTCTCTCTCTCTCTCTCTCTCTCTCTCTCTCTCTATTCTGTCTCTTCTTAAGCAACATATTATATTTCTGAGTTACATATATTCTTATTTTTGCATTAATGAAGAATTCTCTATCTAGGGAATATAAAATTGTGATTTTTTTCTTTGTTGTGTTCTCTTCTCAAGTGATACAAAACTCCCTAAATGGGTTAAAAATATGGTGCTTATATTTCAAAAAACATGATGATTAAATAGGCAGTGGTGGTAATTACATAATGGCAACCTTTTTCTACTTTCCACTCTCTTATCTGATGCTGGTTTTGGAATTTGTTCTGAAGCATGTGAATTTTGGAAGAAGTTTCTATCATTGGTGTTAGGACCTTAGGTGTACCATAAGCAAAAAGAAAATTGAAGAATGAAATCTTCCACTAAATATAATTCCACAGTTCCAACAAAAATATCCATAAAATAAGATACTGAAGACTGTAGCACTTCACATTGTTCAACAGCATCTCAAACTGTCTGGATTATAAGAGATATTCAGTGACTTCACCTTGTCCTTGAGGCTTATGAGCAAAAGGATAATGCTACAGTCAGAGCACTGGCAGCAAACAGCCAAGTTTAAAATGAGGAATGCTGCTGTTCTCTGCATATATAAAACCAAGCTTAGAGAGCATCTGAGAGACACAACTGGTCTTCTAATGTATTAAAAGTATTTTTTGGATCATACTTTTCTGTAAATTAAGTGAATTATGTTCTTACTAGTACATAGTAGCTAATAAGCATATGAACTTTCAAAAATTCATGTAAACTTAGAAGGAAACTTTTCACAACCTTAAAAAAAAACAGAAAGAAAGAAAAGAAATGGTGTGGACCTACTTTTCAATCTTTATATACTAGAAGTTCTCCTAACTTTTTCAAGTTGAGCATTAAAGGAAAACTTATCTGCATCCTATGGAGATTAATGTGAGTTGATTGTTATTGGGTTTCTTTTAAGCCTAAAGTAAATTAAGTTGTAAAAGAGAAAGTATATTGGAATAAGATAACAAACTTGGTATAATTGAAGAGCTATAGTTCTGCTAACATCGATTTATAACAACACCTACAGATCATGTTCTTTAACGAAGTTACAGAATAAAGTTATATTGAAGTTTTCAAAATTTTTTATTTCATGTGATATACACATACAAGAAAGATCCTTTGAACAATATTATTTCTCAATAATGGAACTGATTAAGATATGTTAATCAACAGTTCAAAGAGTCAGGTTAACTTTCCATGAAATTTAGATGCAAGTCATTTGCAAAAAGGGACTCTACAATTAAATTGATTGGAAATGTTCTTTCATAGGCCAAACCGGCTCTTTTACATTTACCCTGAATTTACTCAGAGATTATGATTATCCAGACTCTGAAGGAGACAAAGTAAATTATGTAAATAGATCTGACAATATATATTTTTAGTAGTAAGGTAATAACTCAGTAAGACACATGATATTGGCTGAGTTCCTCCAAACTATTGTTAGCTTTGTTTATGGATTCAAATGTTATTGTTCAATATGTGCAAAAGCCGCATAAATTATTGTAGTGCCGAGGCAATATGAAACCACCAATTTACTTCCTCTCACCACAGCATTAAATGTCAAGGTGTCAAGTTGTCCCTTCAGGTTTCACTGGCAAACATAAATTATTGCTAATAGAATGAACCAGTGAAATTTCTGAATAACAAATGACTTTGGAAAGCATCACTACCAGAAGGAACTATAAGACATTCAAGATAATTTATGATACAAATATTTTCAAAAGCTGGTCTGCTTGGAAGGTTGATTTCTAAATGTAAAATAAGTAAGTGATGGAGTTCTCTGTATTCAACTCATCTACTGCAATTCCTGTCAAATATATTCTCAAAGAAGTTGTAGCTGACTGTAGTGCCCTTAGAGTTCCAAGGAGTTTGGTGTAAGATTCAGCTTTACATAAATCCCCCAAGTTCCTCCAAGCTAACATTCCCCTTTGTGTGTGTGAATTCAGATATTACTATACCTTATAATATATATTATCAACATCACATTGTGAAATACCCTGAGCTTAGATAGTGTAGAATCTCTGAGTTTCAGACATCCTGAGTTTACTGTCCTTGCTACTCTGTGCCCTTTCCATTTTCCATGGGAGCAGGGGGTTGTGGGGTGAAGAGAGATAGAAAACACATCTCTCTCTCTTTCTGTTTCTCCCTGTCATTTATGGATGTGTGGTAAAAGAAGAAAATAGGAAAGGAAGGTTAGAAAGTTCATAGATTGGGAGACAGATGACATAAATAAGTTCTTTTATAATAATTATAATAATGCTAATAATAATAATAAAACTATTATTATAATTATAGTAAAAAAAATGGGTTGGAGTGCAGCTCAGTGGTATAGCACTTGCAAATCATGCAAGCATGAGGCCCTGGGTTAAACTCCCAGTACCACAAATAATAATAATAATAAAAGCTATCATTAATAATAGTTATATTATATATTAATATTAATTAGTTGTAATTAATATATACATATTAATGATAGTTACTACTAATAATAATTAATGTTAATAATAATAATTAATGATTATTATTATATTATTTGCAGTACTGGGAGTTTAACCCAGGGCCTCATGCTTGCATGCTTTGCAAGTGCTGTACCACTGAGCTACACTCCAACCATTTTTTTTTTTTTTTTAACTTTTTGAAGCAGGGTCTCGCTAAATTATGCAGACTGCCTCTGGTCTCAAACTTGTGATCCTCCTGCTTCGGCCTACTGAGTCACTGGTATTACAGGTAAGCGCCACTCTGCTCAGCTCACATAAATAAGTTAATCAAGGTAAAAAAAGTTTGTAAACTCAAGTAAGTAAGAATTTGAATTGTGAAGGATACTAAAAGTTAAGTTGAAAAGTAAAATTACATATTCTATATAATTTTATTTGTAACTCATTTAAGGTGAATTTATATCTGCATATATAAATTTTGCCTGCAGCGGTAGCCCTGTGGCATCCGATCTGGTCAGATCTCGGAAGCTAAGCAGGGTTGGGCCTGGTTAGTACCTGGATGGGAGACCGCCTGGGAACACCGGAAGCTGTAGGCTTGGGAGAAGGACCTGGCAACCCCCTCCCAAAAATCAATCTGCCATTGAAAACCCTATGAACAGCAGAGAAGCACTGACAATCGTGTTTCCCCTGTTGTACAGAGGGTCGCTATGAGTCGGATACAGACTCGACGGCACCTAACAACAACAACATATAAATTTTACACAATTACATATAAATATATATGTCAAGGGAAGAGTTAACTGAAAATGTTATTTATTATTATATTCATTTATAACTTCACCCAGAAAATAACAGATGCTGCAGTTTCCTTTTCTGGATATCATAATGTTTACACTGCATTTCACAGTTCTCTGGACAGTTAGTTATAGGAGTTTTTTGCCTATATGGTTTGTATCTCTCTATCACTACATTTGTAAATGAGTTCCATACTTATGGCCAGTTGTTTTATTATGCAGTAAGGTCACAGAGTGTGATGAGTATTAACATTTTCAATTATTATAACATATTTTAGACTGTTACATTTTCTTTTTAGTCTAGCAAAGCAGTAAATAATTAACCTATGAAAATTTTATGGCTTCAGACTGTAATGAGTGTAAATTGGAATTTGAGTTAGATATATTTGTATATTTATGCATTATATATATACATACATACATACATACATACATATATATATATTCTGCCAAAATTAAGGAAACATTTTTTGAAAGTCAGTTTCAGTCTTTCCCAAATATATGAGAGGCATTTCAATAGACATCTCATAGTGTTTTACAAGGACTTAATGAATTATGTGAATTCACTAGAAATAATTCAGGCCAAGCAAATCTATTTCCATTTTAATTGGATTGTAGTATTAATTGTAAGAGGAAAGGGAAAATTCAATGATTTGTGTTGACTTATTTCAAACTTGATATATTTGGAGAAAAGAAAAATTAGTTTAATGATAATAGTGCAGTTATATATAATTACGCATAGGGAAATATTATACTTGAAGTGCGTAAATAATTTGACCATTTTCATGAAAAGGAAAGTCCCTATTTGCTTCCAGTGTTATCACCTTAGGTATAAAGTGTAGTTTTACATTATAAAAACATACCTTGATCATTCATTTCTTCTTGTTTCAATAGATATTTATTTAGCACCTATTATGTGCCAGGAAATATTCTTGGAAATGAGTTTATAATAAACAGACAAAATTATAATAAAGCAGAAAATTCCCCTTATCTAGTTTATTTTCCAAAGGAAGAAACCAATAATAAAAGAAAGGAGTAAGCAATGAATATAACATTATGAACACTAATGAGAAATTCTATTGGAAAACACAGTGATACAGACAGATAATTCAATTATTTCATTATAGTTGTCCATGTTGAAAAAACAGAAGAAATGGTAAAATATAAACAATAGTTGAATAAAATAGAGTGTTCAATTATTAAAAATTATACAAGGCACATGAATGGGTGCATAGTTCAATAACAATTAATTTGTAAAAATGTGTATGTCACACATTCCAATGTTCAATAATTCTTATATATTCCTACATATATAATAGCCCATTACTAATATTTTAGCCTGCAGCCATAGCCCTGTGGCATCTGATCCCATCAGATCTTGGAAGCTAAGCAGGGTCGGGCCTGGTTAGTACTTGGATGGGAGACCGCCAGGGAACACCAGATACTGTAGGCTTGGGAGAAGGACCTGCTAACCCCCTCCCAAAAATCAATCTGCCATTGAAAACCCTATGAACAGCAGAGTAGCACTGACAATAGTGTTTCACAGAGTCACTATGAGTTGGATACCGACTTGACAGCACCTAACAACAACAGCAACCTTGTAGTGCCTGCAGCCATAGCACTGTGGAGTCAGATCTTGGAAGCTAAGCAGGTTGGGGCCTGGTTAGTACTTGGATGGGAGACCGCCTAAGAGCACCAGATACTGTAGGTTTGGGAGAAGAACCTGGCAACCCACTCCCAAAAAATCAATCCACCATTGAAAACCCTATGAAAAGCAGAGAAGCACTGATAATAGTGTTTCACCTGTTGTAAGTAGCATCACTATGAGTCAGACACCAACTAGTGGGCACCTAACAACAACAACAACAACAACATTTTAGTGTTGCTCTTATGTTTGTTTTTCCCTCAACACAAGTTGGCAATATAGCTGGGCAGATAAAAAAAATGCACACCTTACCTACCTTAATCAAAGGAAGTGGGGGAAGATTTGTGAATGTCCTACATTCAAGGATATTGTGTTCAATTTTATCTAATACTAAAAGGGATATAAGTGCCAGTCTTTCAACAATGGAAAATTCTTGAAATAAAAAGATGGACACAGGAAGACTGGCATGATATCATATTTTAAATACCTAGAAAATTACCTAAGGATTTCACTTTGTATTACAGGACTTGCCAGAATCAGTAAAAATGGAAGGAAAACTAAGGGAAGCAGAATTTTTGCTCAACATATGAAAAAAGCATTTTAGCCATTAATGCTAAGTATAAAGGATGAGGTCTTTTATAATATGGACAGACTTTTATTTGTGAACATCCTCAAGGAAAGGATGATGATTTTCTGTCAGAGACCCATAAAAGACATTGTGAAATCTGCATGGGCTAGGGTTTTAGCTCAGTTGGTAGAGTGCTGCTCCACACTCTCTGAGGACCTGGGTTCAATCCCTGGTGGTGTTAGGTGCTGTTGAGTCAGTATCTGACTCATAGCCACCCTACATACGACAGGTGAAATACTATTGTCAGCGCTTCTCTGCTATTCATAGGATTTTCAATGGCAGATTGATTTTTGGGAGTGGGTTTCCAGGTCCATCTCCCAAGCCTACAGCACCTGGTGTTCCCAGGCTCTCCCATCCAAGTACTAACCAGGCCAGACTCTGCTTAGCTTCCTGACGGGATCAGATGCCACAGGACTACGGCTGCAGACCCGGGTTCAATCCCTAGCACTGCCAAAATGAGAGAAGGATTTAGCAATTAGCAGTGGACTCCGGAAGCAATCTTGAAACTATCAACCATTGAAAACCCTATGAGGGTGGCTATGAGTTGGATCCAATTTGAGGGTACCTTTCAACAACAATATATCTGGGTAGATCACACAACCACCATTTCCTTTGCAACTCTGAGATAGGTGTGTTAGATATAGCTTGTGCTTTTAATTGCCTTTATGTTTCAGAACCTGAAATTCTGTTTCTCCTATAGTTAAAAAGATAGCATTTTTAAAAACCAAGATGCCTTGGCTTCATACCAATATTTATTTGGAAGCAAAATGTGTTATCCAGGGACAGCACTTCTTTCTGGAGACATTACCTCTTAAATAGATATATGAGAATAAAAATGTAAAAAATTTTCTGGGATAATTTTGATCCTAGTGTCTTATTTATATATGTCTTTTCTCTCAAGTCCATTAATGAAATAAATTCCCTTTCAGGATAGTGCTATATAGCATTTATTTGAGTAGTTTACTGATGAGATGGGCCATTTGGTTACAAAAGATGCTTTAATCAAGCAATCTTCACTAACAGCCTGGAAAAGGAAAGTCTTCAGAACCAAGAGGTAAAAGATGTTCAGCTTCTTCAGGGAAAATATCCTATCTGGAGAAAGAAGATTGTGGCCATTTATTGTAGCAATCATAAATACAGTAAAGACTGGGGAAAAAGTTATCGTTCAGTTTTAATCAGGTTTCTCAAATAGAACAGCTGCTAGCAGAGATTGCTGTTTAGGCTGAAAATAGGAAAGACTCTCTTTTATAGAATATAACGCTGCAGGGTCATTTATGAAAAATGAGACCTTTCTTTGCCTTTTCCATAACAAAGCATAAAAGCATATTTTAACCAGTTTGGAGCCTAACCGGGTATTGATTAATATCACTATATAATGGCCCAAGTGTACCTTCAAGGACAAAGGTGAGTAAAAAAAATCAATTTTATCACCAAATTCTTTTTTCATACATTTTATTTTCTTTGAATTATGACTTCTAACCCATTAAAAATCATGCAAACCAGAAGTTTGAATAAAAGATTACTTAAGTCTTTAAAATACCATCCTGTAGTGAGGTTCTAAGTTACCAACAAACTAAATTTATAGGTTTTTAATAGTGAATCCTGCTTATTAATTTAAGTACTGAAGTTTAAGCCTTTTTTTTTCCTTTTGAGTAAGAGAAAATGCATGAGTGGACTAATTATGTTCTTTCTATTCTACTTTAAAAGAGAGAATCAAGAAAACCCGAAGGCATGAAAAATTGCCATCTTGATTTAATTAACATCAGCATAATGAAATGACATGTAAAATGTCAATTTTCTTTAGTAACATCACAATAATGTCTAGGTTTAATCCTGCAAGGGTTTAAAACTTTAGAAGTTGTGATGAGCTATGATTCCTTTTTAAGAAATTGAAATAAAAGACACTTCCTTCACCTTCTACTCTTTGTGATGCATGAGAGAAATCAAATTAACTGCTCTGGGGCCATGTTTGGCACTCATAAATAACCTGCTATCTATAGGCTCTTCTTGTTTGCATGATTCTTCCTGTCTTCCTTAGAGGCAAAGGAGCGAAAGTTCTGTTGAAAGGATATTTTCAGTGAACATTAATGGTCACCTCAAAAGCTTTATTTTTTGTTCTAGAAATTTCTGTCTGACTGTATTTGTGCCTCCTTGCTGAACAGCTGATCACAGCTCTGGCTAAGCTAAGTTCAGAGGTGACAGTCTTTATTCTTTTCCGCAACTCTGTCCTTATATTTTACTTTTCATTATGGTAATAATTCTTTGAACTTTTGAAATTTAAATAGCAAAAATTGTTACAACTTTATAATATTTAATGGGCTGCAGTGGACTAGAATAACTTGATTTCTTCTTCTTTTTTTTTTTTTTTTTTAGTACTGGGGTTTGAACCCAGGGCCTTGTGTTTGCATGATTTATAAGTGCTGTACCACTGAGCTGCACACCCTGCCCATTTTTTTACTTTTTGAGACAGGGTCTTGCTAAATTATGCAGACTGGGTCTGGTCTAGAACTTGCGATCCTCCTGTCTCTGTCCCCCGAGTTGCTGGGATTACAGGCACATGCCACCATGCCTGGCAACCCGATTTCTTTTATTTTAAGATTGTCCTATTAATATTCAAGAGAACTTAGCTTACAGAAGGGGGAACAGACCGAAACAGAAGAAACTTCTTGTTGTTAGGTGCTGTGGAGTCTGTGTCCAACCCATTGGCACCCTATATATAATAGGCAACACATTTTGTTAGTGCTTCTCTGCTATTCATAGGGTTTTCAATGGCTGATTGGTTTTGTTGGAGTGGGTTATCAGGTCCTTCTCCCAAGCCTACAGCTCCTGGTGTTCCCAGGGATTTTCCCATCCAAGTACTAACCAGGTCTGACCCTGCTTAGCTTCCAAGGTCTGAAGGGATCAGATGCTACAGTGCTATGGCTGCCAGCAAAAGAACCTCACTCAATCAAAACTGTGCATGCAATGTAGCTTAACATTTAAGCTAACTAGTGTTTTCAAGGGTATGATGTAACAGGGATGCTCCAGCAATGTTTGTGTGAATAAAAGTGTATATAATTAAGAGTAGAGATTGGTCTTTGGGAAATATTTGAATGAAGTAAAGAATGTTGCCCTTAACTTCTAAATGCCTTCTAATCTTGCCTCATTGACTAACTCAGCATCATCATCACTCCCTATGAGTTAAGGTTTTGTTATTTTATTTGAACACAATGCATCTTCTTTCCATGGAATGTCCACTGAACTATACCAGGGCCTGGATAAAGGTGTTCCAATCTTTGGATATTGCAGTTGAAACCTCTTTCCATTCCCTGAAACAAAATGAACCCATATTAGGGCTATATGTTAAGCAAAACTCTTGATTATACCCTTGTCAGGGTAACTTGTCTCATTTACTGTTAGACTAAGCTGGAGTCATATTATTATTTAGCGACCTAGAATCCATAGTGAGAAAATTCTCTGTCTGAATCTGATTTTTCATGTCATTGTAAAGGTATATCTGTCATAGTAAGAATAATTAAAAGCTTTTAATCAGATTTTTAATTTGACAATATTTATAGACATACATTTTATCTTGTTTCAAGCCAAGCAATTGCATCCTGGGACACATGCCATGCAAATTAAACACTGAAAGAACCCGAATTATAGCCAAAAAATGCCTCCTAGAGTAAAATCCAGTCATATTTTCATCTTTACCATATGACAGAGTAATTCTGCATTTTATTGTGAATATGCACTTCTACATTTTCTTTTATATTTTGCATCCATGACCACAAAGTCTTCGAATCCATTATTGTTGGGCAAAACACTTGGGCAAATACAAGGAACATTGCTTAATGTAGATTGTATATAGGTAGGAAGGTTCAGGGCACAGGAGTCCTTCCTTTGTTGACATCCTTTGAAGCAAATTTGGCACTGCACTTCATCAGAGGGACACCATTTCTGTATTCTCCCTCTGTATGGGTAGAATTAAAGTAGTCGGGCATGAAGGCAGTATACATTTTGGGCTCAGGACCCCAGCAGGCTGTGATTATATGCTAGTTAATTCAGGAGGACCTTGGGACCTTCTCAGAACTTAGGAACCTTGGGAATCTCATTTCCTATGAAAACTCAGGTATGTAGAGATTATACAGGTAGGGAGGAATGGTGTGCTAACTAGACTGTTAATAGGCAACACAGAAAGGTTGACTAGGGTCATTTACCAGGCAATCGACTGTAGCTCTTAGCAGTGTACAGAATGAAAATAATAGATCAGAATGAAACTTAGGTTCCCCAAGTTAGAAGTTTGGTATAATGTTGACAGAAAAGGACAGAATTTGTGTTCTATCAGCAACCAATCTTAATTTGGGTTATGTCTTAGACTTAGCAATATATACATGTAAAATAAGGACTTTAATTCCTTAAATTATTGTCTCACTAATGATATTGTCTTAGATTTTCTGATTGTCACTCATACATAGATCTATGAAGCAAGTTTAGAAGTATTTGTTGTTGTTGTTGCTAGGTGCTGTGGAGTCGATATCCGACTCATAGCGACCCTCATAGGGTTTTCAATGGCTGACTGTTTTGGGATTGTCTTGGGAGTGGATTGCTAGGTCCTTCTCCCATTTTTGCGGTGCTGGGAATTGAACTTGAGACCTCAGAGACCGCAGCGCAGCGCTCTACCAACTGAGCTAAATCCCAGCCCGTATTTAAGCTTCACATTTTATACTTGTTGTTGTTGTTGTTGTTGTTAGGTGCCGTCGAGTCGGTATCCGACTCATAGCGACCCTCATAGGGTTTTCAATGGCAGACTATTTCGGGATTGCCTTGGGAGTGGATTGCCAGGTCCTTCTCCCATTTTTGCGGTGCTGGGAATTGAACTCGGGACCTCAGAGACTGCAGCGCAGTGCTCTACCAACTGAGCTAAATCCCAGCCCTTATACTTCTTAGGGAGGTACAATTATAGACTTGACATTCCTATAGTGTTACTCTAGTGCATATACATAACTTTTGAATACTATATATTATGTATATTATATATGCCTGCAGCCATACCGCCCTGGCATCTGATCCCTTCAGATAATCAAGTTTGGTGTTGGTTAGTTCTTGGATGAGAGACCACCTGGGAATGCCAGGAACTGTAGACTTGGAAGAAGGATCTGGAAACCCACTCCTCCCAAAACAAACAGCCATTGAAAACCCTATGAATAGTAAAGAAACACTGACATAGTGCAAGGCATTGCACACTGCAGGGAGTGTTTCATCTGTGGTACATAGCTTCGCTATGAATTCGATCTGACTCGAAGGCACCTATCAACAAGAACAACATATTATGTATAGTTCTTGTACCAAACTCATTTATGACAACATAAACATTTTATATGACTAAAATCAAAGATGAAATGTACTTCAGATTTTCAATGCTTATTAAAATATATGCATTAGAAATTCATAGGTGAAAACGTGAGAGAAAAAATTTTTAAAAAGAAATAACCTCCTGTTGATATTATAATACAGATATTCCTCAATTTAATGGGCTCACATCCCAATAAACCCATCATAAGGTAAAAATATTGCAAATCAAAAATGCATTTAAAATGTTTTACAAACTAACATCATAGCTCAGCAACCTGGTGTACTGTAGAATGTTGGTTGTTCACTCTTGGGATGGAGTAGCTGATTGAAAACTGCCTCCCACACTACTGCCAAACATCACGAGGAAGTATCATAATATATACCACTAGCTTGGAAGAAGATCAAAATTCCAAATTTGAAGTAAAATTTCTATCAAATGAGTATTGCTTTTGCACTACTGTATAACAGTAAATTGAAACATAGTAAGTTGGGAGCAGTCTCTGTTTACAAAGAAAGAAGGAAAGAAATTTCTTGATAGCTGCTTGATAACACCACTGTAAGAAGAAAATAACTCATTGTTCAGATTAGCCTTTAAAGTTCCTACTTATTTCAGATAGACATTTAGTATTCTAATAATTTCAGGAGCCTAACCAAGGAACTATTTGCTAGCTTTTTGAAAATTACTTTTGTGAGGGTTGTTCTTAATTGATTCTGTTCTTCCAGCATTTTCTACTGCAACTCATCACTGGAACATACATATATTTACCCATGGTAATTCTTGAGCTGTCTTTGCTGAGACAAATATGGTAGCAACAGCTATTCAGGGAAAGCATAAAACACTCCTTTAACTTGGGATGTAGTGGCCCAGACTTCAATGCCAGACTCTCACATGATCTATCATTAATTCTTGCTCCAAAGCCAAAGGAGTGCTATGTCCAGTATGGCCTTTATGCTACCTTTAGTATCACCTTCCAAGGAAGCAAGAACAGGGGCTACATCTAGGCCTCTGTTGGCAAGTTGCCTCCATTCAAGAACTGGTTTTAGTTTTCACTGCTGGTTCCCACTATCCCATCCTATTCTTAATACAATGCTTGACACATAGTATACCTTAACCAGAAGTATTTTGATCAGAAACCCAAATTACCATTTTATCTTAGACTGTGTTTTCTGTTTACAGGATCAACATTCAACATTTAAATAAAGGTAGTTTCACCTCATGTTTGGGAAGGTCCTGTGGTTAATGGAGTAAGACATCCAGGAGCTGTTTCTTAAAGTCCCCAGGTAAGCTGCTTTATATCTTTTTTTGAGCTGAAGTTCCAGTTTTTGAAAAAATAAATAATATATTAGCTTAGTGGATAGAGCGCTGCTCCACACTTTCTCAGGACCTGGGTTCTATCCCTGGTATTGCAGAAACAGGAAAGGACATGGGAATCCACTCCCAAAGCAATCTTGAAACAATCAACTATTGGAAACCTTATGAGTGTTGCTATGAGTTAGAACCAACTCAACTGTACCTAACAGCAACAGTATGTTTTGACAATTAAATGAGTTTATCTATATAAAGCATACAGGATGATGCTGATCCCTTTTAGGCACTCAGTCGGGGTTATAGGATCCAACCTAGTCCAGCCCATTCCTTTGAGAGATCCACTGCAACACCAGCATACTGAATTTGCAGAAAGTCTTAATCCTAACTGTGGCCTTGCGGTTTCAAAAATCTGAACTTTTATCTTTTACTATTTTAACTAAATTTGAAAACTATGGTTAAACTCAGAAACTTCTAACATTTAAACACCAACATGTATGTCATAAATAATAGCTGTTTGAATATTTAGTTTTGTTTTGTCACAGAAAATTTGTAATTTTTTAATCAGAATAGCGAATGAATATTTTAGATTTCTCATTCTGTTACCAACTTTGTGAAAACTTTAAAGGATTTTGTTTATGTTTATGTTTTCTTTCCAGGCCATGAAATGGTTTTATGATACTTAAGTCAAATCTATAACTCACTAGTAGGACATAGAAAACTTATTTAAAGAGTTGCTAAATATTATTCTGCCTGCAGCCGTAGCCCTGTGGCATCTGATCCCATCAGATCTTGGAAGCTAAGTAGGGTCGGGCCTGGTTAGTACTTGGATGGAAGACCACGTGGGAACACCAGGTGCTGTAGGCTTGGGAGAAGGACGTGGAAACCCACTCCCAAAAGACAATCTGCCATTGAAAACCCTATGGAGAGCAGGGAAGCACTGGCAATAGTGTTTCACCTGTTGTAATAGGGTCACTATGAATCAGACACTGACTCAATGGCAGCTAACAACAACAAATATTATTCTAATTCAAAAAATGCTGTTAATCACTACTAATATTACATATGCTTAGTAGTTTAACATGTTAAATATAATTAGTGGTAATCTTCAATTATTTGCCATTTAAGGACATTAAAAGCTACTCAAATTATCTAGCTAAGAAGCAGTTGGTAATTGATAATATCAACCTCCAGCTTCAGAAAATTGTAATCTCAGCTGCAAATCTCCAGATGGGGTTCGGAAAAAAAAGAAAAGAAAAGATAAAAGAAAAGAAATATATTCCTCATTGCTCTTGCTATAAACCATACTTCAGATGAAACAGAAAGAGTATGAAATGTTAAAAATTAATAATTGAATTTCCCTATCACTTCATTATTCCTATTATTTTCATTAATTTGGCTAAAAAAAATGGTTCTGTATCA
>VMDO01029272.1:0-22821 GCA_007922755.1 Pedetes capensis | reverse complement strand
ATGGTAGTTATTGCCAATTATCACATGGCAAAAAAATAAAATCTTAAAGAAAATACAACCATTAACACTTCTAGATGGTCATTATCTTCGTTAAACAAAATGTGTAAACTAATCTTATAAAAGGGTAGCACAATGGGTTTTAGCAAACAAAATGGACAAAGACAAGGTTATGCTGGCACACAGTCAAGTTCTGGTGGGAGCTAATCAAAATGTGGACTTAGGGTAAATCACAACACAATTTTAAGAATACAGTAACTGAGAAGCCATGAAAATCAGCATACACTTTTGCTCTGGACCAAAACAAACCAAACGAACTTTAAAAATAATTCTTTGCTCATTTCTTATCCATTTTCTTTAATTTACATGGTATTATAATGGTAGCTCTCCTGGTAATTTCAAGTATCTTGTCAATATCATAGGAAAAACAACTATGCAGAGGTACAAAGTGACCACTAAGTCAACGGGGCTATCATTAATCACAACATACACATATGTGTGGTAGAAATCCTGATTTATTTCTTCAGAAAAATTTCTTCCTATTCTCAAATAAAAGGGGGTGGATGGAAGGGAGAAGAAACTGGTACAATTGACCTATTTTCCTAAAACATTAAAATGAAAAATCAAACAGAAAATGTGAAGTGATATTTAAAGGAAACGTACAACAAGAAAAATACCATTTACTACTTATTACAATGACTTAATTCCCAAGAACTTGACTTACCCATTTTTTTTTTCAGGAACACAGTTGTATAAGGGGAAATATACTTTTTTGGTAAATGTGGGCAGAAACATCAGTAAAATTTCTGGTTAAGTAAAACTATGGGAAATCAAAATATATTAAAACACTTTCTGAAAATGTAACAGAGCTATAAGATTGTTTTTAAATATATCCTAACCTATTTGCAATGGACTCAAATGGGTGATTTACATGACTATGAATGCTGATTCTCAAATTTTAATCTAAAAAATACCTCCATCTATTAAACATGAACTTTTCCAAGAAATAATATTTGTAATTTTTAAAAATCAGAAAATGACAAAATGTCAAGTTTACAGGAGCAATTTTGGTGGCCATATTTTCAAAAGGAACTTTTCAAAAGGGATAAATAGGTCTTGCAAGATTTAAAACAATAATCCTGTAAACGTCAGAATTCTCTCCACGTTGGAAGTGGTGTGAAGAAGAGGAAATAAGACACATTTACCACCATCCTAAAATAAATATTGTTGGTGCCTATTGTTTTTCATTTTATCCTCTCAATTTAGTGAAGTAGGCACCTGTTTACCATAGAGGAAAGTCAATGTCACCTCCTCCATGAATCCTCACCCAACTCTTCAGTCATTTGGTTCTAATTATAATTTGTCTGGTTTACTGATTAGTCTTCCTTCTTCCTTTCTTTATCCAGCACTTTAAGGACAGAGTATAGAATTTTAATTGTCTTTGAATCCAAACATTCCTTGAGGCACACAGTAGTGGCTTAAGGTTGAGTACCTGCAAGTATCTGACAAACTTCATCCAACAAGAGATGAGGATAGGACTAAAATGCAGGTTTTTGGACTCTTCCTTCTTTCCCCCTACATCATGCTGCCTGAATTAAGCCTGGTCCACCACTTTAAGGCCACAACACCAAACTACAATCACGCAAAAAAGAGTTCTTGTCTCACCAGTATCCAAAAGTTTGGATGCCCCGGCCCAAGATGAGTGATCTCAAAACAATATTATTTGAAGACTTTAGACACTTGGCCAATGAACAATTCTTAATTTTTAAATCTATCAATTGGGAAGTGCTTGTTAGGCACGAAGAGTGAATTTCTATTTTTGATTTAGAATCACAGCTATGAAAGAAGAGGGCAGCGCCAAACACCGGAGAGAGAAATGCTTTAGGACGCTGTAACAGTCCGAGAGGATGATCCCAAAGATGGAAAACTTGGAGACAAAGTAAAAGATGCTAAATTCGGAGAGGTCGGCAGTTCTGAGCCCAATCCCTCGACCTCCCCCGTCCCCACTCGACCTCTCACGGGAAGCCAATCCTGGGTGTGATTGGGAGCCCCTTTCTCCTCACCATTCACGCATCCCCACTCCATACCTCGCCCTCACACTTAGAAACTCCCGGGGTGGTCATTATGGGTATAGGTTTTCTGAAAAAAGTTAGGTCCACAACTGCAAACTGGCTCCTATCACCAACCTAAACGCAACCAGTCTAGCTGGACACCAGCCGTTGGCCCCCTCCTCCTTCCCCAGGGGAAGCACCAGGGCAGGTACCCAATTCTTCCTTTGCCTCAGAAAGAATCTCATATCCTTCCCCCATGTCCCACTCAAAAAGCAACGGCTGGTCCAGTGCGGCATTCTCAGGACTCGGGGGTGGCAGAAAGGGGGGGGGGGCGGGAGCTGAACCCCAGCCCCTCCGCCCAGGGTTTAGGATCGCGGGGCGGACAGCGACGAGTAACCGTTTCCCTCCCGGCCGTTTCCATAACGGCGAACACAGCCCTGAGGCAGGCGGAGCTGGCCGCCGCTTACCTGTGAGCCCTCCTCCGCCTTCCTCCCCGTAGCCTCGACGCCGCTGCAGCACGAAGTAGTCGTTAGACCTTTCCATCAGCCACAGCTTCAGCGCATTTTTCAGGAGCACTTCCTCAGGCTTCAGCCACATCGCCAAGAACTTTGTGCCGCCGGGAAACGGCGACGTATTTGCCCTCCTCACCTCACCCCCAACCCGTCTTTCCCCCTCGACTTCTCCCACCAAATGTGCCTCAGGCGGCAGCGCCTCAGGTTCAGGTTTTCCTCACTTCCCCCAACCCCCCCTTCTCTCCCACGTAGGCAGCGAGATTGCCAATTCCCTCCCGCTGAGCTACCGCCCGACTGGGAAATAGACCTGCTTCTTCACCTCTTGGGAGTTGTAGTTTACCAACCGCTTTTCCGTACTCACGCGACTGCAGGGCGGGACTACACTTCCCACAATCCACCAGGGCGAGAATTGGGTGGGGGATGCTTTCAAAGCCGGTCCCGCCAGCAGTTAAGTGTGATTATAGCCCACCCAAAGTTTAAAGCATTTTGGGGGGTTCAAGTCAGTGAGCCGGAGGTGTATGTTTTGCTGCTCCTCATGCTTTTAGGGCGAGGGCATTAACCTGTAGAAAATAAAGTTTCCGCAATTTTTGAGTAATGGCCCAATCCGGGAAGCCGCAGTAGCAGCGACCAACATTTAATTAGTGCTCCATACTCGGGTGATCTCTGGTAATTCGCACACAAGTCTTACAAAGCAGGGCTTCACCACTTTGCACGTTGATAAATGAGTGCACGAACAAGTGAGGTGACTTATCCACGTTCACACACTGATACAATTCCTTGTCTAAATCCAAAATTCTTGCCTAGATTAACCTCTTTCCGCTCATATCAGAAGAATATAAAAAAAAAAAATCTCAGAAGCCACACATTTTCTTCACGCCAGAAACCTCTCCCCTTTCCCACGCTGCCGCCTTTTTATTTACTGTAATAAGCAACAGTTAATCTCTAGTCCAACTTTCCTTTTCGGGATCTAAGCAATTTATGAGGACTTTCTTTTCTTCCTTAAACTCTTTTAAGAAAAAAAAAAATCCCTTTCAGGGCAGCCTTCGCCTCTGCATCTTGACAATGATACACAGCAGCTTGAACACTAAGGCGAATGAGGTCAATAAAACTTGTATGACATCGCTGTACAGAATCATTTGAGGGCTGTGTTAGAATAACTTAGTCTCTGTAGTAAGGAGTACCCGAAAAAAATGGGCTGGGGGTGCAGCTCGGTGGTCCAGCACTTGCAAAGCATGCAAAAGCACCAGGCCCTGAGTTCAACCACCAGTACCGGAAAAGAAAAAAAAGAGTGTCTTAAAAGAAGAAACAGGTTTACAGGAAGGAGGGAATTCAGAGGCAATGGATGAACAAGGGGTTCTTGGCAAGGTGTTTTGAGAATGAAATCTTAAAACCACGTGGCTAAAAATGTATGGGCTGAATATACGGGCTGGGGCATACGCAGATGCCAAATCCTGGAGCTAAGAACTCTACCCTGGAGGAATGTCTCCAGCTTAACTCTCCCAAGACATGGGCCATCTCTAGTGAGGCAGCTGTGGGCTACAAGCAAGGATTTTTCAGGTGGTGGCAAAAAGAAGAACTTGAGATTCTATTCCACTGAAAGGTAGTAAGTAGTCCCAAAGCAGCTCTCTGGAGAGTGTGCAAGAGGCCATCCTCCCAGAGGCCAGACTGCAATGTATCCTTGGGAAGTTATCTGCATTTGAATGTGTATTGAGAAAGACCATTTCTTCTCTTATTCCTTGTGAAAATTCAGTCAGTAAATTCAGCAAATATAGAGTGCTCCCCTGCTTTTTACACTTCATTCCCCTCTTTTACTTTCCTTCATTATCAACCCACTTTCTTTTTCAGGACCCTTAAAGGTTAGAGTTGTGGCAAGGGCTGTCCAGAACTACATGGGTTTTTTATCTCTACTCTGCAACTCCATCCAGATCTACCCACATACTCCCTGTTATAAGATCAGGCTTACTTTTGGTTCACAGCAGGACATTCAGAGAACTCCAGCTTTAGTAAATAAACATTTCACTTATTGTGTAAAGGAAACTTTTTTTTTTTTTTTTTTTTTTTTTTTTTTCCGTCCTTGGGGTTGAACCCAGGGCCTCGCGCTTGCATGCTGTGCAAGTGCTGGACCACTGAGCTGCGCCCCAGCCCATTTTTTTTACTTTTTTGAGACAGGGTCTGGCTAAGTTATGCAGACTGCCTCTGGTCTGGAACTTGTGATCCTCCTGCCTCTGCCTTCCAAGTTGCTGGGATTACAGGCGTGCGACACTGAGCCTGGCCAGGAAACATATTTTCAAGTTAAATAACCTATGTAAAATTTTTGCTTAATCATTAACAATCTATTTCAAGTCTTTTCAAATAAAATTATTTCTTTGAAAGCATCTTAAAAGCAGAATATACTATTTTATTCAATGTTCAAATGTCTATGTTGCTGTAATTGCTTAGGGAAAGAGGACTGGGATTACACACTACCTTGAATATCATTGCTGGTATAGTACTGGTACATAATATGTATCATTTAAGGTTCATTAATAAGCTTATATGGGAGAAGGATGTGGCAATCCATTCCCCAGGCAATCCCCAATCAGCCATTGAAAACCCTATGAGTCAGACATGACTCAATGGCACCTAAAACAACAACAACAAGCTTATACACTTTCTTATGTTTACAAATGAAGGTTCAGAGTTGTTATGTTCCTAAAATCACACAGTTAAGCAAATAGCAGAGCTTAGATTTGAACATAGATTTATCTGACTACAAAACACTGTACTGTCTATGCATATGGTTCATGGATACCTCAAATAGGAAATGTCCAAAGCCAAGCTTACTTCTCCCAAATCCCCCTTACCTAATGTTGTTGCTCCTACTATGTTGTCTTAATTCAGAACACAACTGTTAACTGAGATATTCAAGCTAAGTATCTTGGAATAATCTTAGGCTTCTCTCATTACCCTTGTTTTCCTACCTCTACAAGTACCCCACACCTCACTAATTCTTTTTCAGAAGTCCATTACATCTCCTATTATGGTTTAGGTTAGCCTCACATCAATTTCTTGCTATACTGCTATAATAGTTTCCAGCTCATCTGATTCCATTCTTGTTTTCAGATTTATACAAGCAACATATTTATGAACCCAGCAATATATCATGTGGAGATGAATAATACCTCATTTATCCTGTGGTCAATCTTCCAGGTAATTCAGTCTTCTAAATCATAGTCGCAAACACCTCTGAGAAAAGGTATTGTTGTTAAGTGCCATTGAGTCGGGTCTGACTCATAGTTAATGGCTGATTGTCTCGGGATTGCTTTGGGAATGGATTATCACACCCTTCTCCCATTTTTGCTGTGCTGGGGATCAAACCTGGGTCCTCAGAGAATGCAGAACAGCACTTTACCAACTGAGCTAAACCCCAGCCCAAGAAAAGGTATTGTTGTTGTTGTAGTTGGGTGCCGACGAGTTGGGTGTCCGGGACCTCAGAGACTGCAGCACAGCACTCTACCAACTGAGCTAAATTCCAGCCTCAGAAAAGGTATTAGGAGACACCAACTACCAATTCCAAACCCTATGTTGTGCTATGGAAAGACTGGGGTTGTCAATCAGTTTATTTGAAATGGCATTCACTAGCTTAGTTTATGTTTTCTTAAACAGTCTTCAGCTAGTTTAGATGCAGTGAGCCTCAAACCTTGTGGAGTACTGCTAAGGAGAACCATTTAAAGCTTTGCTACTCAAAGTGTGGATCTCAGATCAGCAACCAGGAAGCTTGCTAAAAATCCAGAATCTCATACGCCACACTAGACCTACTAAATCAGAATGTACATTTTAATAAGATTCCCAGGTAATTTGTAGGTACATTAAAATTTTAGATGCACTGATTTAAAGCAAATTAGATATTTGAAAATCAAATTACAAAAAATCGGGGCTAATTAATCACATTTCCATTAAGATCCACATATTGTTAGGAGCCATCACAGAACGAAACACTCTCCGACACTGCCATGCCTGGCACTATATAAGTGCTTCTCTGATATTCCTAGGGCTTTCAAGGCTGATTGTTTTGGGATTGTTTCAGGAGTGGCCTGCCAGGTCCTTTTTCCATTTTTATGGTGTTGTATGGGATCAAACTAAGGGCCTCAGAGAGCACAAAGCAGTGCTCTACCAACAGAGCTAAACCCCAGCCCCCAAGATCCACATCGTCATCTTTAAAAGAATAAACTTATAATAAATTTTAAATAACTATACTGGTCTTCTACTAACTGAGCTAAATCCCAGCCCCCAGTCTATACTGGTCTTTAAAAAAAGTTTATAACGGCTGGGCGTGGTGGCGCACGCCTGTAATCCCAGCAGCTCGGGAGGCAGAGGCAGGAGGATTGCAAGTTCGAGACCAGAGGCAGTCTGCATAACTTAGCGGGACCCTGTCTGAAAAAGTAAAAGAATGGGCTGAGGGTGCAGCTCAGTGGTCCAGCACTTGCAGAGCATGCAAGTGTGAGGCCCTGGGTTCAACCCCCAGTACCGCAAAAAAAAAAAAAAAAAAAAAAAAAAAAAGTTTATAACAGGATATATTCATTAAAGTTTTCTAGGGCAATTGTTGAGAATTGGGATATTGGTTGGAAGTATAGCTAGAAATGGAAATTAACACCCATCATTCATACCAAATTCTATCTGTATTTTTCTCTTAACTGCCAAGGTCTAGGTATGCCTATGTTGTTGTTGTTGTTGTTGACAGGTGCCGTCCAGTTGGGATCCGACTCATAGGGACCCTACGTACAACAGGGGAAACACTATTGTCAGTGCGTCTCTGCTGTTTATAGGGTTTTCAATGGCAGATTGATTTTTGGGAGTGGGTTGCCTGGTCTTTCTCCCAAGCCTACAGTACCTGGTGTTCCCGGGTGGTCTCCCATTCGGAGTACTAACCAGGCCTGACCTTGCTTAGCTTTTGAGGTCTGACAGAATCAGATGCCACAGGGCCATGGCTGCAGGCTAGGTATGCCTATGAGTGTCTTATATTCATGAGCTTGTGTTTACATAGACAAAAGCTGAGAAACAGTGGGTAGGGTTTCTTAAACTTTTCACCAAAGCTTTTATCAGAGAGGATAATGAATATCTCTGGTGGTCAAAGTGCCCACCATAATCATGAACATTTTTTTACTCTGATATGGCATATTAATTTAAATTTTATGGTGCTTAAAATAATATGTTAAAATATAAGAAATTCACTCTAAACAGAACTAATGCTCAAGGTAAATAACTCAAAATGTTATAGCCTGGGGAGATAAGTTCTTTAATTAAAATATTTCACATATGGAAAAAACATTGTAGGGGAGGGGGAAGAAGAAATATTCCTAGCATTCCAATTGTCTCTTTAAATATATTTTTCCTGCTTGACCTGGGATCCATTAAACTTACAAATACTCAGAAAATCTCTCCTTTATTTGGAAACTCCCCGTACAAGCAAATATTATCTACTGCCACTGTTGAAAGAATCGGCTTGTGTTTTGAATATTACATGAGGGTATAATAAAAAGTCTCATGCTCAAGCTAAAGAATGTCAGATGACAATAGCAAGAAGTAATAAAATTCACAAGTGGCATGAGATTCCTATCATTAGTACAAACCCAAGAGAATCCAAAAGATATATCTACAGAAAGACTTGTATGTGAATGTGTATAGCAACATTATCCATAATGGCCAAAAATCTGGGATAGTTCAAGGGTTCATTAACTGATAAATGGATAACTAAATGTGGAATATCTATTCAATGGGATATTACTCAGCAATGAAAAGAAATGCCTACTGATACTACTGATATTCTACAATATGGATGAACCGTGAAAGTATTATACTAAGGGAAGCTAGTCACAAAAGGCCATGTATTATATGATTTTATTTATATGAAATATCCAGAATAGGCAATTATATATAGATAGAGCACAATGATGATTTTGTAGGCCTGGGAATGGGAACAGAAACTGACAATCAGTGGGCATGAGGGAATGTTCCTGGATAATGAAATGTTCTAAAACTGGATTGTGGTAACAGTTGTATAACTCTATACATTTGCTAAACATCATCCAGCTGTATGTTTACAATAAGTTAATTGTTATGTAGATTATACTTCAATACAGCTGTTAAAAATTCAAAAGAATGGAAAATGCCTCCCCATAAGAACCCTCCACAGAACTTGAACTAAAATAACTGTGTATGGATATAGGCATAATACTCACACCTCTGGGCTGGGGTTTAGCTCAGTTGGTAGAGTGCCCCTCTGCATTCTCTGAGACCCTGGGTTTGATCCCCAGCACCGTGAAAATGGGAGAAGGATCTGGCAGTCCATTCCAAAACAATCCCCAAAATAACCATTGGAAATGCTTATGAGAGTCACTATGAGTTGGACCCAACTCAGTGGCATCCAACAACAACATTCACACCTCTGGCATTTTGTCACATAAGATGTGTACATCTGGTTTTGCAGTCATGCTTCTGAGGTGTTCGAAGCATGTGCACATTCTTCACATTTGACAAAAGAAAGAAATGCATTTAACTCATTAATAGCATGCTAACAATCATATTACCAAAGAGAAGACTGGAGGAAAACTTTAAAGTACTATGAGATCCTCATAACATGGATAGTATATATATGGACCAGAATCAAGGTCTTTTCTAATCCTATATTTTAGGACTCATCAGTCTCATTATTTACTTTGCTAACATGTAAAAATAATTTGTGGTCAGTTGAGTGATATCATGATGGCATAATTTCCTTTCTGGGTCATGAAATATATAAATATATATCATACTAAAGATTTACTTTTTATTGATCAAATATATCAATGACCATTTATATCCAATTATTTTTTCTCTAAAGCCAATGAATATTATATATGAAAAATTAGTGTATGATAGCTAAATGAAACATCAGACATGAACTTTTATTGGAATATTTTATTTACATTTTATATTTAAAGAGAATCAATACAAATCGGGGCATATTTACAGCATTTCAAATCAGTGTACAAGAATGCAATGGTTTCATCCATTCTACATTCAGCAAAACAAAAATACATGTCTGTTCTATTTATGTCTAAATTCTGTAGGAATTTGCGCTGGAAACAAAACGAAAATAAAAGACAAGCCACACAGAATACAAATAAACTGCATTTTTAAATAGCTCTACTTAACTTTGGTGGATGAAGCTTCAAACTTTATATTAAGGCACCTGGAATTCCCCCCACCCGATTCTGTTTCAAACACCAAGAAAATGCATTCACAAAATTATAGCTACATAGACAGAATTTTAGTCTAATGTAATTTTAGCCCATTTAGGCCAAATGTAAACTCCATTTTCAAAGTCAAAATTGTTTGGAAAACATTTTTTACAGAATAATTTTATAGAACATTTTGTGTAGACTAATTCATGCACAAAGATCAGTTCCCAATTTTTGTGGGATTTACTCTGTCATTTACCATTTTCAAATAGTGTAATAGTTTATATAGTGTGCTTTTGAAAATCCCACAAATTTGAGAAATAATTATACAATATTTTTGCAAGAAACCTTTATGTCTATAATCTTGTGTTACATTGGTGTCACTATGATGCCAATCAATTCAGTACATATTCTCTGATAAGCTATACTCAACACTCATATGAAATACACTTAGCCTAATTTTAAAAAGAAAAAAATTAAAATGAATATTTTGCTTTAATCTTGTTCTATCAAC
Source organism: Pedetes capensis (assembly GCA_007922755.1). Taxonomy (NCBI): domain Eukaryota; kingdom Metazoa; phylum Chordata; class Mammalia; order Rodentia; family Pedetidae; genus Pedetes; species Pedetes capensis. The sequence continues at coordinate 12,548 of VMDO01029272.1, read as the reverse complement.
TTAATGTAGTTTAAATAGTCATTTCATGAAGTACTAACCTAAGTTTGCATTGCTTTTTACATAACAATTCCAGATCAATATAAGCACCTGGAGAAAAACCCTGACACATATAGCCCAAGCTAAAGTAGTATTATTTTTAATTAAGATACTACCATAAAATAAAGTGATTATAGCTACTCCACATTTTAAGAGCAATGTGTTTTTATAAGAAAGTTGTTATAAATGAGTGTTGTGACTACTTGAAGATAGTTTTGAATGTTTAAAAATGTTCATATCACTATTGAGAGTAAACTTGCCTATGAAAAACATTATAATGAGCTTGTGGAAAAAAGTTAATAGGTTAAATATTTTAAGCCATTTAACTATAGTATAATATTAGTCTTCTCAGAACTTTCAGTATCATTATTTTATTAAGTTTACCCAGTTCATTAATAGTAAACTAGGCCCTGATTGGCAGTCCTGTTATTACTAAAGATTCAAGTTTTCTATTGACATAGATTTTATGATTTAATTTCTCGAACAGCAGTCTCTTGATCAGGAATTTCATCTTCTTCAAAGGTTGGGTTGTCAACATGAGGAACAACATCCACTGCCACAGAATTTGCTTCATGGTTTACCAGCTGTAGATTTTCATCTTTTAAAAAGAAATGGTAATTTTAAGATGACTTCACTCTTCTTTTAAGACAAAAGTCAATATTCATTTCCAAGCAGTCTTTCTTTTAAATTCCATTATACTGACTATTAAACTCTTTGTTCCTTTAATAATTATATGATTTCTGCTATATTTTACATAAAGCATGTGTTGTTGTTGTTGTTGTTGTTGTTAGGTGCCGTCGAGTCGTGTCCGACTCATAGCGACCCTCATAGGGTTTTCAATGGCTGGCTGTTTCGGGATTGCCTTGGGAGTGGGTTGCCACGTCCTTCTCTCATTTTTGCGGTGCTGGGAATCGAACTCAGGACCTCAGAGACTGTAGTGCAATGCTCTACCAACTGAGCTAAATCCTAGCCCCTAAAGCATGTGTAGCATTATTATATTGACTTATAATTACTTTTTTGATTCATGTATACTTCTACCTAGATTATAGTCTCCTTAAGAGCAAAAATTACAGTAGTCAGGAACTGTTAGAGTAGAGAAAAAGTAAAATATGTAACTTTTATAACAATGGGCTTAAACATAAAAAGAGTGTGTGCATGGCACAGTGTATGGTAGTGTTTTATTCTGTTATATATAGGTTGCTATGAGTTGGACCTGACTTGATGGCACCTAACAACAATAAGCCTGCAGCTGTAGCCCTGTGGCATCCGATCCCGTCAGATCTCGGAAGCTAAGTAGGGTCAGGCCTGGTTAGTACCTGGATGAGAGACCACCTGGGAACACCAGAAGCTGTAGGCTTGGGAGAAGGACCTGGCAACCCCCTCCCAAAGTCAATCTACCATTGAAAACCCGATGAACAGCAGAGAAGCACGGTATGAGCTTATTGTTTTTCTGATAGATGGAGGTGGAAAACATAGATGAGTATGTATATTTTGTGAGTAAACCCATGTACTTCCTAGGTTTGTTCTCTTTTTTTCGTGGTACTGGGGGTTGAACCCAGGGCTTCACACTTGCAAGCTTTACAAGTGCTGGACCACTGAGCTGCACACCCAGCCCATTTTTTTTTTTGTACTTTTTTTGAGACAAGGTCTTGCTAAATTACGCAGACTGCCTCTGTTCTCAAACTTGCAATCCTCCTGCTTCTGCCTCCCCAGCCTCTGGGATTACAGGCATGTGCCACTGCGCCTGGCTTTCTAGATTTGTTCTTTGAAAGGGCCAATAGCAATGGCACCGCAATAGCAATAAGTATGCCTACATCTTGGTTTTGATGTTTCATTCTCCAATAAAAGGCCTTCTGAAGAAATGTCTGATTCTAGGACAGAGAGTTACAAGATCAATCTAGATTCTAGTGTAAGGGTCAGCAAACTATAGGCCACAAAGCCAAATACACAGCTAAGCGGGGCTTTCGCATTTTTAAGAGGTTGCAAGGCAAACCAGTCTACCCGCCCCAAACACATGCACACACGAATATGCAAGGTACCTTTAAGTTGGGTCCAGCTCATAATGATCCTGTGCACAACAGAACTAAACACTCCCCAACACTGTACCATTCCCAGCACTATTGTCAGTGTTTCTCTGCTATTCATAGGATTTTTCAATGGCAGATTGTTTCAGGAGTGAGCTGCCAGGTTCTTCTCCCTAGCCTGCAGCACCTGGTATTCCCAGGAGGTCCTCCATCCAAGAACTAACCAGGCCTAACCCTGCTTAGCTTCCAAGATCAGGTGGGATTGGATGCCAGGGTGCTATGGCTGCAGAAAGAATTACAGCTCACAAAGCCTAACATATTTACTATATGCTCCTTTACAGAAAAAGAAAAATTACCAATCCTAGACCCAGAACATCTTGTGGTATTAAAATGTAAGGAAGTTGAAACAATGCAAAACCCAACTTAAACAAGTTCCCAATGACCAAATCTAGGACAATATAGGCAGTGAGCAAATCATGAGAACAATATAAAATGAAAGAAGTATCTATGATCCTATACTACTCTAAATAAGTGATTGACTAACTGTCAAATGAGTAGGTCTTCCTTATATTAGAAGGTTAATTAATAAATTTGGAAAGAATGATGGAAATAGAAAAATAACTATTTGGCAAAACACATCAGTAATAATTACAATAAGAAGCATCAATGATAGCTAATATTGACAGGTAAAGGAATCATGAGAAAAAGGATATTTGTGTAGTTTCCAAGTGTCTCTCCATAAGACACTTAAAAATTACAACCCCCAAAATAGTATCTTTAAAGGGAGAAATTTGGCAGACAGTCTACTTAATGAAGTAAGTAAAATTAAAATCATTCATAATAAGACAAGAATATTGTGTGCTTCACAATTTGGGCAATTGAGAAAGACACAGATAGCACTACTTCTCTGGTATTCTTACCAGAAATGGACCATGAATTTAATCATCAGAAGACAGCAAATAAACTTAAAAAGAGGGATATTCTACAAAAAATTGATAAAGCTGATTTCAAAAGGGTCAACATCATGAAAGACAAAGACTGAGGAACTGTCAGAGGTTGGAAATTAAGGAGACATAACAATTAAATGAAATGTACCTCAGATAAGGAAAAAGATGTCTGTGGTTCAACTGGTGAAATGTGAGTACCATCTGCAGTTTAGTTAATATTTTTTTCAGTTAATTTTCTGAGCTTGATAATTGCATATTATTATATAACATGTTATCTACAGCCATACCACCTTGGAATCTGATCTCATCAGATGTTGGAAGCTAAGCAGAGTTGGGTCTGGTTAGTCCTTGGATAGGAAACTGCCTAGGAATACTGGGTGCTATAGGCTTGGGAGAAGGACTTGGCAGCCCACTACTGAAACAATCAGCCATTGAAAACCCTATGAATAGTAGAGAAGCACTGATAATAGTGCTGGGAATAAAGTATTGGAGAGTGTTTCATTCTGTTATACATAGGGCTGCTATGAGTCAGACCCAACTTGACGGAACTACCAACAACAACAATATAAGATGTTAACATTTGTAGAAGCTGGGAGAAGGGTATATGGGCATTCTTTGTACTATTTTGAAAACTTTTTTGTCAATCAACCTGAAATTGTTTCAAAATTAGAATAAAAAATACATGAGCTTGGACCCTATCCCTCATGAATTCTGATTTAACTGCTCTGGGTACAGCCTATGTATCAGTAATGTTTAAAATTTCTCCAAATTATTTTGATATATAGCTAGAGTTGCCAACTAGGGGTCTTATATTCAATAATCCTCAAAGGTGGTCCCTGGGCCAGCAGTGTTAGTATTCTCAGGCCCCACTTCAGATCCACTGTGTCAGAAATTGTGGTGGTAGCCTCTGTTTTAATAAGCCCTCCAGGTGACTCTTATCCAATGATGTGATACACAGACATAAACTAATTGTGTGTATATAAAGTTATACAAAACCAGTGGCTAATATAATAGATTCCCCAAACTAGTAATATACAATCATGGACAAAATTGAATCTGATCCAAGTGGTCATTCATTCAACACAAATTTATATGGCCACTATGTGGCAGGCCATGCTAGGTGCTGAACAGACAATAGTGAATATAAGACATTCTTCTTGCCCAAAAGACCTTTAAAATTTTATAATACAATTTAGCACAATAAGCTGGGTACCATGGGTCACACCTGCAATCCCAACAACTTGGGAAACTGAAGTAGGAGGATTGCAAGTTTGAGGCCAGAGGCAGCCTGTACAACTTAGTGAGACCTTGTCTCAGAATAAAAAATTTACAAAGGGGCTTGAGGTGCAGCTCAGTGGTGGAGTACTTGTCTAGCAGGCAAAAGGTCCTAGGTTCAACCCCTAAATATTACAAAAAAAAAAAAGCAATGATAGAAGTTTTTTGAAATGAGATAGAAGTTATAGGAAGCAGACATGCAAGTAAAGAGAGGCTTCTCAAATAGGGGAAAACCTTCAAAGGGCAATAGTAGCTATACTTGCTTTCCCCCATTTCTTGGGAGAGGAAGAGTAGAAGGAATGATAGAGAGAAGATAGTGGCTCAAACTGACTGTATGAAGAATTAAGGTTGACAATTAGGAGACAGAACTAAGAAAAAGGATATTGACTCAGTAGGAAAATGGGGAGAAAAGAATCTAGGTTATTTAAGAATTTAGGGAAGAATCTCTGGGTCACCTGGGTGGATGCTACTAGCATTCATCCAGGTAAAGAATACAAGAAGAATATGGATCATTATTTCATTTGCTTTTCAAATTATATGCAAAATCTACTCTGCCTATCCCATTTTTCCCTACTCCCACTCACAAGAACAGAACATAAAAACTAGGTTGGAATTTTTTTTAAACCTAGCATAAATGAATTATCCTGTGTACTCTATTTTATCTTCATTGAGTTCTGTTACTACACAATTATGGGAGTGCAAGATCATCTACGGCAAAGAGACAATGATTCACTCTTATAGGTAGACTAATCCACAAACTGGGAGTGGACACTGGTGAATCACTCCTGAAACATCTAGCCACTGAAAACCCTATGGATGGCAAAGAAACACTGTCAGATATAGTGGCAGAAAATGAGCCCCCCAGGTTGGAAGGCACTCAAAAGACTACTGGGGAAAAGTTGCCTCCTCCAAGTAGAATCTACCGTGATTATGGAAATGGAATAAAGCCCCAGGGACCTCCATTTGCTGATGTGGCATGACTCACAATGAGGAGAAACAACTGTAAACATCCATTAATAATTGGAACATGGAATGTACATAGTATGAATCTAGGAAAATTAGAAATCATTAAAAGAGAAATGGAGCACATAAACATTGACATTCTAGGCATCACTGAGCTAAAATGGACCAGCATGGGCCATTTTGAGTCAGATAATCATATGGTCTACTCTGCCAGGATTGATAACCTAAAGAGAAATGGGGTTGCATTCATCATCAAAAAAGACATTTCAAGATCTGTCCTGAAATACAATGTTGTCAGTGATAGAATAATAGCCATACGTCTATAAGGAAGGCCAGTTAAATTAACTATTATTTAAATTTATGCACCCACCACTAAGGCCACAAATGAAGAAAGGGAAGACTTCTACCAGCTTCTGCAATCTGAAATAGATCAAACATGCAATCAGGATGTACTGATAACCACTGGTGACTGCAATACAAAGGTTGGAAACAAAGAAGAAGGCTCAATAGTTAGAATATATGGTCTTGGTGACAGAAATGAAGCTGGAGATCGCATGAAAGAATTTTGTCAGACCAATGACCTGTTCATTGCAAATACATTCTTTCAACAACATAAACAGAGACTATATACACGGACTTCACCAGATGGAACATACAGGAATCAAATTGACTACATATGTGGAAAGAGAAAATGGAAAAGCTCTGTACAAAATGTCAAAACAAGACCAGGTGCTGACCATCAACTTCTCATATGCAACTTCAAACTGAAGCTGAAGAAAATTAGAACAAAGTGCCGGGTGCGGTGGTGCATGCCTGTAATCCCAGCATCTTGGGAGGTAGAGACGGGAGGATTGCAAGTTCGAGACCAGAGGGAGTCTGTGTAACTTAGTGAGACCCTGTCTCAAAAAAGTAAAAAAAAAAAAAATGGGCTGGGGGTGCAGCTCAGTGGTCCAGCACTTGTAGAGCATGCTGGCGCGAGGCCCTGGGTTCAATCCCCAGTACCACAAAAAAAAAAAAAAAAGAAAGAAAGAAAGAAAGAAAAAAGAAAATTAGAACAAATATACGAGAGTCAAGGAATGACCCTGAGTATATCCCACCCGAGTTCAGAGAGCACCTCAAAAATAGGTTTAATGCATTTGACACAGATGATAGGAGACCAGAAGAGTTGTGGCATGACATAAAAGATATTATTTAAGAAGAAAGCAAAAGGTTATTAAAAAGACAATAAAAAAAGGAAAGACCAAATTACATGTCAAAAGAGATACTAGAACTTGCCCTTGAATTTCGAGCAGCTAAAGTAAAAGGAAGACATAATGAAGTTAAGGATATAAACAGAAAATTTTAAAAGGCAGCTCAAGAAGATGAAAACAAATATTATAATGACATGTGCAAAGAGCTGGAGGCAGAAAACCAAAAGGGAAGAACATGTTCTGTGTTTCTCAAGCTTAAGGAAGTGAAGGAAAATTTCAAGACTTGAGTGGCAATAGTGAAAGATTCTACAGGGAAAATATGAAATGATGCAGGAAACATAAAGAAGATGGAAGGAATACACAGAGTCATTATAAAAAGAAATTGATAGATGACCAACCATTTCAAGAGATTGCACATGAAGGGGAACCAATGGTATGAAAGGATGAAGTGGAAGCCGCCTTGAAAGAACTGGCAAAACACAAGGCTCCAGGAATTGATGGGATACCAATAGAGATGTTTCAACAAACAGATGCAGCACTGGAGGTGTTAACATGTTTATGCCAACAGATTTGGAAAACAGCTACTTGGCCAACTAACTAGAAGAGATCCATATTTGTGTCTATTCCCAAAAAAGGGGATCCAACTGAATGTGGAAACTATCAGACAATATCACTAATATCACACACAAGCAAAATTACTAAAGATCATTGAAAAGCAACTGCAGTAGTATATAGACAGGGAATTGCTAGAAAACCAAGCTGGATTCAGAAGAGGGTGGGGAACCAGGGACATCATTGCTGATGTCAGGTGGATATTAGCCGAAAGCAGAGAATATCAGGAGATGTCTATCTATGTTTTATTGATTATGCAATGGCATTTGACTGTGTGGATCATAACAAATTATGGATAAAACTTTGGAAAATGGGAATACCAGAGCACCTAATTGTACTCATGAGGAATCTGTACATGAACCAGGAGGCAGTTTGAATAGAACAAGGAAATACTGCCTGGTTTAAAGTTGAGAAAGGTGTGTATCAGGGCTGTATACTTTCACCATATCTCTTCAATTTATATGCTCAGCAAATAATCCAAGAAGCTGGACTTTATGAGGAAGAATGTGGCATCAGGATTGGAGGAAGACTCATTAACAACCTGTGTTATGTGGATGACACAACTCTGCTTGCTGAAAGTGAAGAGGAATTAAAACATTTACTTAAGAAGATCAAAGATCATACCCTTCAGTATGGGTTGCAACTGAACATCAACAAAACAAAAATCCTTATGACTGGGTCAGCACGCAACTTCACAATAAATGGAGAAAAGACTGAGGCTGTCCAAGACTTTGCTTTGCTTGGCTCTGTAGTCAACGCCTGTGGAAGCAGCAGTCAAGAGATAAAAAGACACATTGCTCTAGGAAAAGCTGTGGCAAAAGACCTCTTTAGAGTACTGAAAAGTAAAGATGTCACATTGAAGACAAAGGTGCGCCTGACTCACACCATAGTATTTTCAGTCACATCATATGGTTGTGAAAGCTGGACATTGAACAAGGGAGACAGGAGAAGAATTGATGCTTTTGAATTATGGTGCTGGAGATGATTAATGAATATACCATGGACTGCCAAAAGAACCAACAGATCTGTCCTAGAAGAAATGCAACCAGAGTGCTCCTTGGAAGCGAGAATGGCCAGACTGCGTCTTACATATTTCGGACATGTAGTCAGGAGAGATCAATCCCTGGAGAAAGACATCATGTTTGGGAGAGTGGCAGGTCAATGAAAAAAAGGAAAACCTGCCACCAGATGGATTGACACAGTGTCTACAACAATGGGCTTAAACAAAAATAAGATCATGTGCCTGGCACAGAATTGAGAACTGTTTTGATCTGCTGTACATAGGGTTGCTATGAGTCGGACTCGACTCGACAGCACCTAACAACAACAACAACAACAACAATGCACAGATTTTCCTTTACTTGGTTCTACAATCAACATCCATGGAAGCAGCAGTCAAGAAATCAAAAGATGAATTATACTGGGAAAGGCTATAGCAAAAGACCTCTTTGTAATTGTTAGGTACCATCGAGTTGGTTTCTGACTCATAGTGACCCTATGTATGACAGGTGAAACAGTATTGTCAGTGCTTCTCTGCTAATCATAGGGTTTTCAATGGCTGATTTTGTTTTGGGAATGGGTTGCCGGTTCCTTCTCTCATGTCTATAGTGCCTATTGTTCCCAGGTGGTCTCCTATCCAAGTACTAACCAGGTCTGACACTGCTTAGCTTCTACGATCAGACACCAAAGTGGTACTGTTGCAGACAAGATCTCTTTGAATTGTTGAAAAGTAAAGATGTTACATTGAAGATGAAGGTGTACCTGACTTGTGCCACAGTATTTTCAGTTGCATCATATGATTGTTAAAGGTTGACATTCAATAAGGGAGACAGGAGAACAATTGATGCTTTTGAATTAGAGTCTGGAGATGAATATTGAATATACCATGGACTGCTAAAAAGAATGGACAGATCTCTCCTGGAAGAAGTGTAACCAGAGGGCTTCTTGGAAGCAAGGACGGCTAGACTGTGTCTTATGTATTTTGGATATGTTGTCAGGAGGGACCAATCCTTGGAGAAGGATTGACACAGTGTCTGCAACAATGGGATTAAATATAAAAAAGATCATGTGCCTGACACAGTGTTGGGGAGTGTTTCCTTCTGTTGTACATAGGGTTGCTGTGAGTCAGACCTGACTCCATGGCACCTAACAATAGCACAATAATCCATGGATAATTAAGATTCTTATGACTACTTTATACTCAAGGAAATTTCTGGAGATTAGATTACAAGGAACACAAAGTTTGCTCTTGCATGATTGCATTTCTCGTGACATCTTCAGAAATGGCATCTATAGCACTGATAAGCCTACAGAGGGCAAAGGTTTATGTCAGAGGAAGCTGAAATTTTCACAAGCCATCTTGATAATTAGTTTCTTCTACTTTTATCCTAAAATTGAGTTATTTCAAAATGAAGATTGAGAAAAAACTTTCAAACAAAAACATGAAAAAGTTTGAGATTAAAGAAAGAGAAAATAATTTTATAGGGGTTTTCCCTTTATAGAGAAAATAGTAACAGAATTCCCTAAAAATTCTCCATTGGTATAAAATTACTAAATTGCAATACTAATCCACATATATTCTGAAAGCAATATGTTCAGTTTTAGTTTAACAATACATTCATTTCAGGGCCAGTAGTCAACAGGTGGCAGTACATACCATTCTTAAACTGGGTTTCCTACCTGCAGAAGATGGGTTCCTGAGAATTGAGCATAAATCAAGGTTTTATAAAACAAATTCTATTTTATCACTTTAGGACTCCTTTATCCTACTTTCTGATTTACCTGTAATAAACAATGTCTTCTAAAGTTTCTCCTTAGTCTCAGTTAGTAGTTAATAAGTCAACATTTAAATAGGTCAGAGAGAAGCTTTCCAATAAATCTTTCTTTTGTAAATAATCCCTACTCCTGATGCATTTCACTTATTTCAGGTACATCTGAATATGTATATACTTTAAGGCAGGGGAATATTCATCATTGCATTGTTTTAAGTAGAAAAAACCTGAAATGTCTTAGTGGATAAATGAAACAGTTGCTAAAAAGCAGGAGTACTTGGACAGGCTTATGATCCACAGTAGATTGTCTGTGAGGCATTCATTGCCCTTCAGTATGGTGCTTACTTGCTGATTGAACATGTTCCTCCAGAGGTGGATCATCTGCTCCCTGTACTGAAGCATATCCAGATGATGCAGTTTCACTGCGATTATCCTCTTCATGGGGTGAGGCGCTATTGGATGCATCATTGGGAACAGGGACTTGTAAAGACACTGATCCATCTTCAACATCCACCTTTGGAAAGCATTGGAACAGATTAAAAGATTCTCAGAGCACATGCTTTTTGTTGATGTATCGTTACAAATTTTCTTTATAGGTGACATATTAGAAACCTTTTAAACTTATAACCCCTATTGATGATCACAAAAATCTCTTACTGGCCCCAGTCAGAACAGTTAGAGTCCACCAATGGAATGCACATCTGATATGTTCATTTGGGTGATCCCATCACCGTATAACATAATGCCTGGTACCCAAAGGAGAACTGAAAGTCACTGTTGTCTATGTATCTCTGCAAGTCATGAAGATTTTGTTCAGCTTGACATTTGTCTTATCTTGAAAATAAGTTTTTTAAATTTTTCCAAATATAAAATTATTACTTGATATTTATTATACTTTATTACATTATACTCTCATTTAACTACAAGTTTTATCATTATACAATATTAACAGAATGAAAATAGGGGATATGTTGGAAGTTTATATGGTCATCACTTCAAATTCTGACCAAATAAGTATATTTGAAGAGAAGGAGGAAGAAGGAAAATGGAGATTGTCCAAGATGGCACCTCACTGTGCCTATGAGGTAAATATGTCTAGTTTTAGCTATAAAGTATATGTCTGGCACATTACATAGCTAAAAAATAAGGATGTTATTTTCCTGACTGCCCAGACACATAAATAACATACTGCTTACGTTCCTTGATATAAATAGTATAGCAATGTTTACCTCAATTCCCAAAGCCTTGAGAATGTCACACTTGCACATGGGGCAAGTTCTGTGTTCTAACAGCCACGGGTCAACACATGTCTTATGGAAAATATGACTAATGAAGGAGAAAACAGATAATTTAGGTATTAGATGTGAAACAGCAATAACACTTAGCTGAATATATATTAGCAGATTACCCCATAACTACTTAGTAACCGAATAGATGCCTTTTCTCTTTTAAACATACCATTAATACAAAGAAGCCACAGAAACAAATTTCAGGTATATTATAATATAGTACTTTTAAGTATAAAGGCCTCATTATTCTAGCTTCAAAAAATATTTTCAGTAACTGTTACTTGAAAATGGCTAAGATGCTACCTGACTTCAGTCTGTTCAGTATTTCAAATGTTATACAATTGAAATTGTCAATTTCTTAACTCTAAAATGGTATAATAATTTTAGATAACATAGTATAATATTGAATATAACACAGTACTAATGCTTTGGGCAATGTGATATGTTCCAATACCACTATTTAATAGCTAAGAGAAAAAGTATTAAGAATAATCTTCAGTAAAGGAGTAATTAAAAAACTAAAGAGTGAAGACTTCCAAACAGATGCTCATTAAGTTGATTTTATTTTTTTCTCAGTGCAAGTGCTAGAATAAATTTAAAATTAAATAACCCAGTACTGACTATATATGATATACGTGTGAGTGTACACACACATATATATGCGCGCGCGCGCGTGTGTGTGTGTGTGTGTGTGTATCCTGGCTAGGTACTCAGTTTTCTCTGGAATTAGTTTAGAACAAATTGTGCTGGATCATGAAAACTATACAATTAGACTTATACAAATTATAGTGTTATTAAAAATCAAGTATTCTATATTTAAATGAAAATAAGTTAAATATAAACAGTTTCTCAACATCAATTTGGAAACATTCAAAACAGTGTTCCCCCCTCACAGTAATTTTTGTAGGTCAGCTAATTTTATTGATGTTATAAAAGAAAATCAAACTTACTTGCAGGTTAAGATGCGTACTAAATCATTTGGTTTATATAGTTCAATACACACAGCACAACTATCTCCATCAGGGCCAATTTCCTATGAGCAAATAGTTATTGTTACTCTGATATATAAGAAAAAATAAACTTTGATGCAAGATCAGAATATGTTATGTACTTAACAAGCATAAATTCCTAAAGAAGGAGCAGTGTCTTATCACTATAAAGTTGCAATAAGTAATTTAAATTTATTTATACTTTCAAAAAGTAAAAGAATAAAGTCAACAAAAGGGAGTGGGAACAAAGAAAATCATATAACACTGATTAAACTCTTTTTTCTGATTTTAGAATTTATGCAACGCCAATTGTACAAGTTCTGTAGCTATGTTTTCCAATTAAAAAAAAAATAAGATATAATTCACATACAGTAAAATTCACTTTTAGTGTATAGTTCTGCAAGTTTTGACAAACATATAAAGTAACTGAATCTCTACCATAATCAAGGTAT
>VMDO01029271.1:0-22822 GCA_007922755.1 Pedetes capensis | reverse complement strand
GTAGACCATATGACTATCTGACTCAAAATGGCCCATGCCGGTCCATTTTAGCTCACTGATGCCTAGAATGTCAATGTTTATGTGATCCATTTCTCTTTTAACAATTTCTAACTTGCCTAGATTCATACTACGTACATTCCATGTTCCAATTATTAATGGATGTTTACAGTTGTTCCTCCTCATTTTGAGTCGTGCCACAACAGCAAGTTGAGCACTCTGGGGTTTTACTCCATTTCCCTCATCATGGTAGACTCTACTTGGAGGAGGCAACTCTTCCCCAGTAGTCTTTTGAGTGCCTTCCAACCTGGGGGCCTCATTTTCCGGCACTATATCTGACAGTGTTTCTTTGCTATCCATAGGGTTTTCAATGGCTAGTTGTTTCGGGAGTGGCTCGCCAGGTCCTACTCCCACATACCCTTACTTCTGTCATATTCGATTTGTTAAAAAGCAGTTTACTAACTCCAGCCCATATTAAAGGGAAGAAATTCAACTCCACCTTTTCATGAGAGGAGTGTCAAAGTGTTTGCCAAAGTATTAAAAACCACATTATCTAAGCAAATTTGTCTATTTGTGATCAATGACGTTACTCCAGCAATTGCCCCTTCTCCTAAATTATCCATTTTCACATCTTTATTTGATCAGTCTCATCATTATACAAGCATCATGTTATTTTCCCACCTTTAAAAAAATTTTAACCAGGCACAGTGGTGCACACCTGTAATCCCAGTGGCTCAGGAGGCAAAGGCGGGAGGATTGCAAGCTTGAGACCAGAGGCAGTCTGCGTAATTTAGCGAGACCCTGTCTCAAAAAAAGTAAAAAAATGGGCTGGAGGAGGCAGCTCAGTGGTACAGCCTTGCAAAGCATGCAAGCACAAAGCCCTGGGTTCAACTCTCAGTACTAAAAAAAAAAAAAAAAAAAAAATTCAGCCAGGTGTGGTGGTGTGTGCCTATAATCCCAGCACTCAGGAGGCTGAGGCAGGATTGTGAGTTTGAGGACAGCCTGAACTACATAGCAAAACCCTGTCAAAAAAACAAACAAAAACAAACAAACAAACAAAAAACTCCCTTAGATATGCTCTATTTTTTTCTCATTTTTACAGAAAAAAAATCGTCACTGATACTTCCATTAGTGTTCTATCCTCTCTTAAATCCATCTTAAAAGTCTTCCTATTTCCACCCCAGTTCATGGAAACTGTTCTCATCAAGTCGTCAATAATCTCAATATTGCCAAGTGGTGCACACTTATAATCCCAGCAACTCAGAAGGTGGAGCCAGGAGGATTGCAAATTTGAGGCCAGGGACAGCCTGCATAATCTTGCCTCAAAATAAAAAAATAAAAATAAAAAATGGGCTGGCTAAGGGTACAGCCCAATGGTAGAGCACTTGCAAAATATGTGTGAGAGCCTGGGTTCGACCTCCAAGTACCCGCCCCCAAAAAAGCCACATCAGTGTTGCTAAATCCAATGATTCATTTTGATCCTCATCTCACTTGACAATTAGAGCAGTGGTCACTCTCTCCTCTCTAATACAATTTCCTCACCTGGCTTCTATTTCTCCTCAATCTTGGTTTTCTTTGTGCTTCACTGGCTTCTGCTTCTCAGCCACCTTCCATTGTTCCTCTTATCTCCAGCTCATTAATGTTATAGGACATCAGTTCTACGACCTGGCTTCTCTTGTTTCTATGCCTCACTCACTCCTTTAGTGATCTCATACAGTCTTGTGGCTTTCACTACTATCTATAGGCCATGACTCACAACTTTATACCTCCTGTGCAAACCTGTCAACTGAAATCTTCATTTCCATATTTCACTGCCTATTCAACCTCATCTCCTCTCATGTGTATGATAGATACCTACAACTCAACATGTCTAAAACTGGTATGTTTCTCTCAGACTATAAATCTGCTTTATATGCAGCTTTCCTCCTTTGAGCTAAAAGCAACTCCATTCTTCCAGTTGTTCAAGCAAAAAACCTATAAGTTGTGTTTGACTCCTTTTAGTCTTGCAGTTCACATCCAATCCACCAGCAAATCCTTTTGATTATTTTCTTCAAAGCATATATAGAAGGCAACCTCTTTCTATTATCACCACTATCACCTAGCTCCTTTATGTCCTTTCTCAGATGTCATCTCATTGAAGGCTACCCTGATCACACTATTTGAAAATGTATCTCTCACATTTGATCAATCTTATCTACTTTATTTCTCCCCCCGCCCATAAAGTATACATCATCTTCTAACATACTATGTAATTTACTTATTATGTTAATTATATTTCTTCCTTCCACAAAGTTGAGGGTCTTTGTTTTGTTCACTAGTGTATCCCAAGTTTGTTTGGTTTTTGTCTTCTAGGTATGAGTACCTAGAAGGATTCGTACCATGTTATGGTTTGGATATAAAATGGCCCCAGAAGATCATGTGTTAAAAGCTTGCTCCCAAGCTGATGGAGTAAATGAGAGGTAACTGGATTATAAGAATGTTAACTTCATCCATGGATTAGTCCATTGATGAGTTCATAGGTAAATGGCCTAATAGAAGGTGGGGACTTGTTGGAGGAATTTGGTCACAGGGGGTATGCCTTTGAAGGGTATATTTTGTCCCTGGCCCCTTCTTGGCTTTCTCTGGATCCTGCTCACATTATGGCAGCAGCCTTCCTCACCATGCCTTTCCACCATGTTTCTGCTTGCCATAGATCTAAAAGCAATGGGGCCAGGCAATCATGATCAGAAACCTCTGAAACCATGAGCCAAAATAAATTTTTCCTCCCTTGTTTTTGTCATGGCAATGAAAAAATTGAGTAACATAGCACATAATATGTGCTCCATTAAGTATTTCATTACTGAATAAATCTTTATTTTTCATAAAGACTTCTCTGGCTGCTGTGTGAATATATTTTGTTAAGGATAGAAGAAGATACATCACCTGGGAACATTTTCAAGTTGAAAAACCCTGACTACTTTGGATTAAACAGAACAGAGTTACTTTTCATTCAAAGTATGGTGTCTGAAGGTGTCACTTTTAGATCTTACATATCAAGTCTCTATAATTTGGATGCTTTTTCTCTCACGTTCGCAAATGGTTACAGCAGCTCCAGCCATTGAATCCACATTCTAGCAAAGAATCAGAGGAAGCCAAATGGAGTGTTGTCAGCTGTCAGAGATCTTTTGCATTCATTTAGGCAAAGGTGAAGATGGAAAAATGCAAATACATTTTCAACAATTTTTGTTGTTGTTGTTATGGCTTTGGAGGTGGTAAAGAAAGTGATGAGTCCTAGGGTTTTTGTATGAGCAATCAGGTGAGGAGTGGAACCATTTATTTGAATGGTTCAAATTCAAGAAGAAAGAGATCTGAAGACAAAAAAATCAAGATCTCCAATTTGGATGTACTAAATTGAAGGTGCTCCCCCATCATTCAAGTGTAGATTTCAAGGAGGCAATTGGTTATACAAGCCTGGTGATAACAGGACAGGTTTAGGCTGGATATAAACATTGGAGAGCCATGAGCACATGGGTAGTATTTAAAGCCACTGTACTGCATGAGATCACCAGGGAATGGAGTTAGTGTCCAAAATTGAGCCACAGATGAAGAGGAGGAAGAGAAAGTAAAGAGTCAAAGAAGAAGAAGGAGGGAGAAAGTCAAGGAAATGTTGTGTTAATTGAAATGGGAAAACAGAACATTTTAAGAAGAGAATTGCTTAACCTTTCAGAATTCCAGTTGTGCCATCTATAAAACAAGGTAAAAAAGAGCAGCTATCTCCTAAGGTGTTTATAAGGGTGAAATGCTATAATGGATGTAAATGCTGGCATTGTGACTCATTATGATAGGCACATAATCAATGTCCATTTTTTTTTTCGCTTTGGCTGTGTTACCAGGCCCATTGAGGGAAGAGAATACTCCAGACAACCTTCTTATATGTTGCCAGCCTATGTTGTCTCAAAATGGTAAATAGCCACTTTTCTGGGAAAATATTTATGCAGAAGGAATAGGACAAATATTGATTTTGTTTTATCCTAGTAGCCATATAACTCAAAGACAAGGACACTCAGTACACGAATTTTAGAAACAGTTAAATATGCTGCTCATGTTTTTAAGTCTGTATTAGTAATGAATGAATTAATGCTTGTTTGATGAATAAATGAATGAATGAATGAAAAGAAGTGATGTAATGTCTATCCAGGACATCATTAAAATATGTGTAAATATATGCATCTATTATTTATCTTGAAGTGGTTGACGTAGTTGGTTCCAGAATGATGTTATGAAGTTAATATTGTACAACTACTTCTTACTCTGGTACCAAAGACAGAACTATTGCCCACCCAGCAATGCCTCAGCAGCAAACCCATCACCACTAAGTTGTTGTTGTTGTTGGGCAGTGTAGAGTCAGGTCCAACTCATAGCCACCCTATGTACAACAAAACAAGACACTCCCCAACCCTGTGCCATGCCCAGCATTGTGCCAGTGCTTTTCCACTATTAATAGGGTTTTCAATGATTGATTGTTTCGGGAGTGGGTTGCCAGGTCCTTCTCCCATTTTTGCAGTGCTGGGGATTAAACCCGTGACCTCAAAATGTACAGAGCAAGCACTCTACCAACTAACTGAAACTCCAGCCCCCATCACCAATATAGGAAACAATAAAGCTCAATTCAGAAGGCATACTCTACCTTCTAGAAAGGAAATATAGAATCTACATCCTCTTTATAAAACCTAGCCATAATTAGCTGCTGGGAGCCTCTTTGTGCAAATACACCCGTAAGTGAACTTGTGAATGCGTCTGTGTGTCTATGTAGACAAGGTCAACTCATGTATTTGGACCAAGGAGTGAAAGCCCTCAAGGAAAAATTCTTCCCAAGAATGAAATGAATGAAAATTAGAGTGGAAAAATCAAGGGATTAAAATTTGAAGTGAGAACAATATTGGGCTTTGTCTTATTTATACTGATTCTGCGTTCTTGAAGCCCAATATTATTTTCTCATATGTTGAGTTGCTCTTTGTTTTTGTTTTGTTTTTCAGCTTGCTTTGAAGCCAGTCTGGAAAAAACCATAGTGATAACCAAATGAAGGACTTAACTATGACCCATGTAACACTATTCTAACATGTGGCATACTAGTACCTGGGAATCAGGAATAGTTCAGCAGTGCAATTCACCAATCTTCTTTTTTCCTTCAGTAGTGAATACTTTTTTACAGACTTCAGGGAACCTGGTTGAATGGTTATAAGACCCAATTTAAACTTGTTTTTAAACAGCAAGGAATGTGTACTGCATTGAACAATCTATCTCAAGGCTGCCTATGGTCATATTTTAAAAATCACTCTTATATGCAGCATCCCTGGAAAGCCATTCATTTACCCAACAGAGGGAGCAAGGACTCCCGCAAGGAAGCATTTTGTTGCCCATTGACACATACTGGAAGCACTGTTCTGTGGTTCAAAAATCTTCCATCTGTTCCACCCTTTAAATCTTGGCTGGTGAATATAAGACCTAACAGAATGCATTCCCAGAGTTTTGCTGGCAGTACTGACAAAATAAAATGAAAAAAAAAAATCAGTAAAATGAAGGCCATATTGCTAGTGTTGGAGTTCAAGAAACCCTGGTCAAAAATTTAATGTTGTTAAATGGAAAGGGAAATAAGAGTCTATCCTCCAGTGCCTGCTAAAAACATAATGATTTTCCTGGCATGCTTTAAAGGAAGGGCAAGTCATAGTTCCAAGTTCAATTTCATATGGCCCCTTGAGAAAGAAAAATGAAAGCAGCAAAGAAGATTTCTGACTAGGAACAAGATTTTTGCTGCTGGTTTTTCCTTCCAACTCATGTGAACCAGTGGAAAGGAGCAAATATTAACTTTCTTTCCCATGGTGCTCTAGGGGAGGTAGTATGAGCCCAGGTGATATGTTGAACAGCACAGAGCTGGACTCAAAAGTCCAAGCTGAGCACTGAACAAGCACAGGGGGAAGAGACTGGAAGGACCTATGATCAACAACATTGTTGGGAAGTCCACATTGAAGCTTAGGGTCGGAGGAGACCAGGACCAGCTTGGGAGGGATGGGGAGACTGAGGTTCCAGTCATGCAATAATAGCTAACTCTTGTTAGGAACCAGCTATACGACAGACATAGTACCAAGTACATTACACAAAGTGCTCTTTTACTTCATAGAGCTTAGTTACTATTATTACTCTTGGTTTACATACAAAGAAAGGCTCAAATAGGTTCATAGACTTGCCCAAGGTTGCCCCAGCAATGTGAGGGAGTCAGGATTCAAATCTAAAAGATATGACCCTAGAATATGACCTCCTGACAAATGGTGCTGGATCAGGTCTCTGGAATTCAGCAGCAGAGGATCTATTTTGGGGTGTGAAAATGATACCCTTCTCTTCTATCTTCTTCCTGCAGCTGCTCCTCTGCATTCCTGTCTGTCCTCGAGACTCACATGAAGGCAATGGGAGAATGGAGGTGAGTGGGACAGCCAAGCAGAGAAGGCTGGCCATGCATGGCCCCAGCCACTGGGGATATGACAGTGGGTGGAAAATAGGAAAAACCACCTCGTAGGCTACGTTGACCTTTCAGAAATCTATTGGCTTTAACTTCAAGGGAGATCTGACCCTTTTCTCTACAGGTGCCTCTAATTGTTTCAACAAGGAGAGAAAATGAAACTGGAACAGGATAAAAGCCAAATAGTGGATCAAAATCCACATTAAGAAAAGTATGTCCAAGAGTTTCATTTTCATTGGCATTTTTGGCCATATGAAGGATAAAATAGGTAAAATGATTTGTTGTTGTTGTTAGGTGCCATTGAGTTACATCCAACTCATAGAGACCCTATATACAACAGAATGAAACTCCCCTCCACACTGTGCCATGCCTGGCACTATGTCAGTGCTTTTCTCCTATTCAAAGTGTTTCAGTGGCTGATTGTTTGGAGATTGTTTCGAGAATGAGTTGTCAGGTCCTTCTCCCATTTTTGTAGTGCTGAGGATAGAACCCAGGGCCTCAAAGAACCCAGAGCAACACTCTACCAACTAAGCTAAACTCCAGCCCCTAAAATGATTTAGTGTGTTACACATTATTTACTCTCTCCAAATATTCAAAGGGCTATCCAGTGAAGGAACCAACTGGTTCCATGTGGCTTCCAGAGGGCACTAATTCCTATTAATACTGATAGGAAGGGCTGTCCATCATGGGCATCAAGGGCACAGCTCTGCAGAAGTAGATCAGTGATCAAGACTTAGCTGCATGGTGTATTCCCCAGGGAAGTTTTAAGAAATGCTGATGCCTGGGTCCCATTCCTAAAATTCTTACTCAATTGATTTGGAGTGAAACCAAGACAATGGGGTCTTTAAAAGCTTCCCAGGTAATTCTCATATGAAGCAAAGTTTGAGGACCACTGAAAGCTCTCTCATCAAGAACACAGTGGAAGAGTTTCCTTTTCTGAGTAGGTGTTTGTTCCAGATTATTTCCAAAGTCTCTTTCAATTCTAAGATCTTGAATTGCTAAGTAAGGGCCTTCACTGCATGTTTGCTGTTTATGATGGCTATCAATGATTTTAGGATCAAGTATTAGTGAAAGAGGTCTACAATTTTTTTACATGTACCAAAGAGACATGCTGTGTGCAACAATAACAACAATAACAAAAAACACATCCATTCTATTGGATTCCTGTCTTTTCAAAATTGTGTTTAAGAGATAAGAGGCCAAGAAAATGCATGATAAATTTAGAATGTTATTAATCCAAAACCACTCTTCTTCCCTGGCCCTGTATCCTGGCACACAGGAGCATGAGGATTTCTGCAGAGGAATCCTAACAGCACATGGATAAGATTGCATCTTGAATATCCAATCCAATTGTTTCAAGGGAAAAATGAGTTTGGGCTTAGCAGAATTTTCCAGGGGGTGGGGGGCAGAGGATGGTGTATGACTGGCAGTTAGTCAAAAAGCAAAGGAGCAGAGAAAATCTATTTCAGTCTCTACTTCATACGCCTGCCATCTTGCATCATTTCTCTCACTCTTAGATCTAAGTATTATATTTGGCAGAAACCCCCAGAATCCCTTCAAACAGCAGTCTAAACTTCACACAAGGGCCTGAACTCATTCTACAAAAGAACTTTCAATCATGGTTGCCAGTGGGCTATTTAAAGATAGCACTGCGGGGCTTATACCAACATAACCACTTTTAGGAGGTGCGACAAAGTTCAAGGGGTACTGCCTAGTGGAAACAAGTTCTGGGTCTGATTTTAGCCTGCCATGATCCTGCAGCGTGACTTTGGACAAACCATGTCCCCCTTGGTGCTTCAGTAACCTTAGAAGTAAAGCAAACACAGAAATGCTGACTCACTTCAGAGGGGGCATTGTGAAGCAGAGAAAGACTCCCAAAGAATCCCTGCATTAGCTACACAAAAAGAAGCTAAACTGTGCCTTCCTGATCCTAAAGTCCCCAGAACTGTTAACTTGATACAGTTTTGTGGTTCCTGCTGTGGGCAGGGCTATCACAGTCTGTGGAGTTAGCTTAGGTTATTCAGCGCTTGTCCATAGGAAAATTCCAAAGCTCAGGATTGAGGATACTACCACCTCTAAAACAAAATATACATGACTGCACTAATCGTCTGTGGGTTAAGAGTTGAACATGTTATATAGCTGACAAGTCAATTGCAAACTGTTCGCCTTGAACTTGTCAAGCAGCTTTGGCAGGAGAAGAATGGGCTGGCAAAGGAATAACTCTCAAGTGTGGGGGTGGAGCAAAATAGAAACCTGGGGGCTCAGGATGGTGAAGGATGCCAGGAAAAGAGGAACAGGATCCTCATTCTGAAATGTCATTTGCACATGAGAGTAAATCTCTCTGATCCTAAAGCTATCGGAATGGGCCCCTCAGGCAGGTAAATGAGGGCTGGCAAGAACAGAAGGCAACTGTTAATGAGCCATCCTAGGACAGCTGAAAATGATGGAGAAACCAGAGAGAGGTTGGGAAAGAGAAGAAAGCGAGCCAGAGTCCCCTCAATCACAGAAAAGGGATCGTCCCTGATCCTACTGCAAGGAAAGAAAAGGAAGTCAATATTAAAGTTGGAGGTAATGGCTCATGAAACTAATTGGCTGATGATTGTGCTCCAGGAGAAGTTGAACTTGACTGGGTACATTTCCCTAAAGAACAATTTGCAGATTCATAATCCCTGCAGCCTATTCTAACTCTCTTGCTGTCCTAAACAAAGAAATAAGTTTGCAGAATGCCCATCCCTTGCCCTTGCCTGAATGTTTCTTTAATCTGTTCTGCTCCATCCGCCATCTCTCTCCCCTTGAGCAACTCTTGCAAATACACTGGGATTTTGTTATGATCCCCAAAGATTCCATCACTGAGACCATGAACCCTGATCAGCCACCTTGTGACCTCATCGCCTTATGTGACTAACATCCTATTTGCTCTCCCTATTCTTCCTGCTGAACCCATGAGACCACATGAAATCTCTGGCTCATGTGTCCTGAATCCATCCATCACTCCCGGGCCCACAGGTTCTCTGGGGGCTCTATTGCTTTCCTCCATATCATGGATCATATGCTGATAGTCTGTCACTCAACTCCTCTCTCTTAGTGACTTTCATGCCTCACTGCCCTCCCACCACCTCCATGATCTCCACTCATCCTAATCTCCTGCATCTATGCTGCCAAACACTGCTTGGAAGAAATAACACAAACATCTAAATCATACTCACCACAGTGATTTTTAGCTTCTGCGGTCCTCACAGTGCTGCTTGGCAAGATTTCCTTGTTCTGATCACTTCTCAGTAGCCATCTCACATGCCCAGGGCTCTTGGCAAGCTCCTCTATTCTCCAGATAACACTGCCACCCACCTCACAGAAAAGGAGTCAAGGGATGTCAATTCTTTGCCATCCACGCCTCACCACCACACTTGTCTATATCTGCATCCACCCCTACCTACTTCCCTCTGGTGTGGAAGGAAGAAGGGACCTGTGTGCATGTTTGAAATATTGCCTTCTTTCCCTGCTGTAACTTCTAGCCTCGTCCCTTCTTGTCCCTGGCTTCTACCCCTCAACTTCACACCTGCTCAAGACCCTCCACTCCTTCAACACAAACAGCCATCACCATGGCTTCCTTCAGTGCTGCAGCCCCTCCAAGTATGCTAGCTCTCTTCTTTCCCTTCTAGCTAACCTTCTTTAAAATTATGATCATATTCATTGCTTCCAGGTCCTCACCTGCTAGTCATACTTTGATCCATAGACATTTAATCAGTCTACTTCACAGGAACTACTCTTGCAAGATCACCCAAGACCAAGTTCTAGATTCACAAGACAGATTTCAGTTTTTATCTCACTGAATTTATCTCATTCTCTTGAAGCCCTTTTTTCTCTTAACTTTGGTAACTTACTCTGCAGTTCTCCTTCTTCCTTCCAGGCTACTTTTGTCCTTTCTGAGGCTGGTCCCCCAAGTTCTCTCCTTTTGGCTATTCTCCAGCTATTGCTTTTGCCTCCAGTGGCACCCGCTTGTCTTCTTTCCTCCATAAGAACATCACAGTGGTCTTTCTTTTCTAAAATGCAAACATGATCATGTCACCACTCTGCCTAAAATTCTGTAGTGCTTCCCAGTGCCTACCGGATGCAGGTCTCTCTTGCTGCTGGAGACAGGGATCTTCACGACCTGGCTCCTGGCCACCTGTCCAGCTTCGTTTCTTTTTTCCCATGAAAGCATTCTGTTCTGCGGCCATTCTGAAAAGCTTGTATAAGCCCTATTAAACAAGAACAAAACATGATAAATACTAATGAAGTGAGATTAAATAAAAGGACCCTCCAACAGGAATGAGTTACAGGGAGTTTGATTAATGTCTACTCATCTTAATATTATTTAATATTTAAATTATTTTTTCCTCCAAAAAGGCTTTTTCCTATCTCTTTGTCTTTGCACAGCTGTTTCCTCTGTCTAGAGTGGTTCTTCCCACTTGGTGAATTTTTCCGCCTTCAAAATCCAGCCTAAGCCAATCTCATGTCCTCTACAAAGCCAACATTTGCTTGCCTCTTCCAAGCCTTCTCTTGGCCTGGCAGAATTGCTGAGTTTCTTTCTTTAATCCAGAACATCTTGTTATACATTCTCTATAGCATTTGTCCAATTGCATTGCAATGTTTTATTGAAGTGTTCATTTTCCTTATTGATCTGAGAGCTCCCTGAGGGCGGGAACAATCTCCAAGTCTCCACAAACAGCCCATGTCTGCCACACAACAGAGCCAATGAATGATGAATATTGATAGGTTAGAACACATGAAGCTGCCATTTTTATAGGTCAAAAATAATCAAATGTCAATAATTTCATATGATTTGACCTACAACACTACATATTTTCAATATCTTTCTCCATGTTTATTGAAGTACTTTGCCATCATAGTGTAACGTACCCTAGGTTAATTCTTACCAGATAATATGAGAAATCACAATGATCATTTTACAGATGGTTCAGTAGGTTGAAGTAGAGCTAGAATCACACCTTCTTATGGTCATATCCCTCAACCTGGGGCCTACAGTACTAGATTCATAGAATTCTAAAATGAGAAATAAATTCAAAGGGTCACCTGCCTGGCAGCTCAGGCAGCAAGACATATAAATCATCCCTAAATCATTTTCTGTCTTTCCTATCGTTTGTCCAAAGTTGAAGATGATGTATTCTCTCACAATAATAATTTAATATTTCCTTCTCACACTGTCACCAGGCAGTCCATTTCTAACCCATTTTTCTCTTGCTGCAATTTCTGACTTTATGGAGATAAAGCAGCTTCAAAGTACCCGGCCTCTGGTAACCCTCCTACAACTTATAGCCCCTAGGCCTACCTTCAGCTTTACTTTGCTTTTGAAAGAAAAAGAAGTCCTTTCTCTTCTAAACTCTGTTGGGAGGTCCTGCATACCATTTTAATC
Organism: Pedetes capensis; assembly: GCA_007922755.1. Classification (NCBI taxonomy): domain Eukaryota; kingdom Metazoa; phylum Chordata; class Mammalia; order Rodentia; family Pedetidae; genus Pedetes; species Pedetes capensis. The sequence goes on along the minus strand of VMDO01029271.1, from coordinate 10,919 downwards.
AAAACATTTGAGGATTTTCTAAAACAACATTTACCAGTTTCATCAGACCACATTAAAAATGGACCACCCATTAGCATTCTGCTGATCTCATGTTCAGGGCAAAGAAATTGAGAAAAGAAGACTCCAGGAAATTTATGCAATCCTTTTAAAATATTAAAATAAAAGTTAAATGCAACACCCTAGTAAAGGCAAAATTTGTATCACATACAGCACAAAGATGACCTCCTACCTTTTTTACAAGGTCATATTTCTGTTTACATATCCATTGTTGCAATTATCTCTTTAACCACAGACTCAGTAATGCCACCTCACACTTAGAACATACTTGTGCTTTTATATTCTTGAATAATAATCAAACTTTTATTCCCTGTCATGCACAATAATTGGATTTGGGTTTTATTTATTGCATATACAATTGGCTTCTGACTATTATCCAATTTTTTTCTCCAATTCCTTCTCATCACTTTAAATTCCATCCTTCTGAAATCTTAACAAATACTCTCATCCTGTCATCCCTGACTTTCCCCTGGTGTGAGTTGGTGTTATCTACCAATGGTATTAGAATTCTTTCAAACACATCACCTCCAAAGTGAATATAATTTATTTAAAAATATTAAATAGCTTGGGTGGGAATTTTCCAAATAAATCTCAGCAGGCATTTATTGCACACTTGTTACATGCTGAACCCTGTGCTAGGCACTGTAACAGTTTGCAAAGCTCGTGCTCACCACTTCATGGAGAAAGGTGGTTCATACACACAAGTAGAAGACTAACAATGGGAGATATCATATGATCAAACAATGGAGGAATAATTATATCATATGGTCAAAAATATAAAAGAATAACTAAAAAGTAAATGCCATACAAGTCAAAAGAAGGAAGATATCAGGATTGGACTTGATCTATGACATGAATGGAGGATTTAAGTGTTTAAAAGGAATGAAGAAGTGAGGAGATGGACCATGGAAGCCATGAGAGATGCAAATACAATCCATCTCCATTGTCTATATGAAAAGCTAAACAATTGCCATGTCAATCAGTTGCAGCCCTTATGAATCTGTATTATTATTAACTCCTTATGTCTGACATGCTCACTGGTTTTTGACTAAAACGACAATAAGGATCATAATGTCCTTATATACCCAATAGTTTTAAGAATGTCTGGACTATAGTACATGCTCAGTAAGAACATATTTAAATGTCTCTTAAGAAAAGTTGTTTTGAATGAAAAAGCATGTTAATATTGAGAAGTGATTGAAGTCATGTTATAGAGGTCTCTGAAAGGCAAATGGGCAACTTCAGCTTCATTGGGTAGAAACCATTGAAGTCTGGCATGAGAGTGACAAGATAAAGTGACATTTGAGGTATTTACCTAGAAACAGTGTTCGTAATGAATTAAAGTAGGGGAAAAGATGAATTGGAGAGAGAGAAAAGGAGTTATTCCCTATTCTTCTATTACTCTACCTCTTACCCTCCTATCTCATTCACATTTTTAGAAAGATCTTTAGCATTTTATTATCTTCATGCCCATTCACTCCTCAGCTCATTCTCTTTTCTGTTCCCCCTTCACAGTATTTAACAACTCAGTCGCTTTGCAGTACTTAAAATCAACATCATATCCTGTAAAAATAGCTCTTTTTATTACATAATTATTATAATAAATTTAAACAATACTTAACATGCAAAGAAGCAAGTAAAAGCCACATCTCTTCTTCCAGAGATAATCACCATTAACACTTTGGTGAACATTCTTCCAAACATCTCTCTAGCCCATGCATACATGCACAAGCAGATGGCTATGTGCGTAAAGATTTACATAAATTACATCATACAATACTCATTTTTCAGTAACTTGCATTGCTTTTCCTGAACAATAAGTATAAATGTCAATAAGCATGAGCCTGTGTAACTTTTGATAAGGAGTGTAATACTCTAATGACTCTGTACCAGTACTTATATAACAAGTTCCCTCAAGGATGGGTGAACAAAAAGTTTGTTTCCACTTTTTATTATAAACAAGCTTGCAGTAAACATTTTATGCATTTATCCTTTTGCCATTTTTACCATTATTTTAGTACCCCACTCCTTCAAATTCTCTGTTATGCAGTATCCCATTCCTTATGATCTATTTCTCTTGTCCACTGGCTATAATTTTTCTTGATTCTCCCGCCTCTCTGATGGATTCTTCCCAAGACTTCTTTGTGGGATCTTTTTCCTGGCATACCCCGTAAACATCCATGTATAACTAGGCTTGTTCTTGGCTTGTTCGTGACGTTCTTCTACATGTTTTCCTCAACCAATCTCATTTGCTTTCATAATTTTGTAAACATATCCAGAAGGAGACCTATGAATTCAGGATCTCTCTATTGCTGGCATACTTCCTGAAAACCAGATAGATATCTGCTAGCTGCTGTGCCCAGATATCCTGGGTAACTTAGTGTATCAAGTATCTTGACTCCATCCTCAAACCTACTCAAATTCCTGCACACTCAGCCATTTAGATGCTTCATACAAAGGCATGGGAATCATTTCTTGTTCCCCTCTCTCTCTCATCACCCTTCATTCAACCAATCACCACATCTGTGAATTCTACCACCTAAAAATCTTATGAAATAGTTCACATATTTCTCAGGAAGCTACTGGAGGATATGCTGCACCAAAACAGGGGAGTAAACCAAAGAAAGGAAGACAAGGCAACCAGGATACAGGAACCCCAAGGAGGAGAAGGGGATTCCCAGGATGATGGGGGGCAACAACTGCTCAACCAGTCTAAGCCAGAGCCTGTCCAATGTGGGGCAGGATGATGGAAGATTCTTAGAGGGATGTTCCCAAAGGGAAAGGGAAACTGCTGGAATAGTCAGCATGTTTGGGCATACTGGGAGATGTTATTACAGTCTAGCAAAAGTTCTGGGATGAATAAGTGGTTGGTTTGTATCTTTTTAAATGTGTAGATATATGTACATACCCATTTACATACACAGAAAAGCAATCATTCAAACCTGCATGACCCAACTTAACTAATAATTCTATAATTATAATATTGTCAATATCAAACATTACATTTATTTAACTGAGTATATGGATATAACTATATGAGAAAAGTGGAATAAAGGAAATTGTTTTGCATATGTGACCCATAGGGAAATGGAGTTTCTAATTCTAATCTTCCATTTTAGGAATGAAAAACAAACAAATAAACCAAGAAACAGCACTTAAAGAAAAAAACATCCAGAAGGACCAACTCAAAGAGGGGAACCAGAGTAGGAAAAATAGAACCATGTGCCCAAGAGCACTAGCTGCTTTCCTAATATATATATACATATACACACTACTTTGATTTTTTAAAAAAAGTAAAAAGAGTACATTGGAAACATAGTGGAATATAGCCCAAATATGCATTCTAGTTTTTCTACATTATTAGCCATACAGTTTCATAAACCTTGTGAGTTGATGAAATTGTTGCCAGAAGTGATATAAAGGATGCATAATGGAAAAAGCCAATGTTGTATTATCTGTACCCCATCGTCATCTACTAACAAAGAGAGATGAAAAATAAAAATAAATAAATAAATAAATATAAAAATAATACAAAGAAGAACATTTGGGAAGAATCTAAATATGTACCAGTAGATAAATGGTTAAGTCAAAATTATTTCCTTCATATAGTAGAATATGGGCCACTGTTTAAAATCTGAGGTAGATATATGAGAGAATGAAAAAGTGCCCAAAATACATCAAAAAGTGAAAAAAGCAAATGGAAAACAGATAATGGGGTTACCATCTGATATTCTCCCTACCTCAACATTAATAATAAGTCATCTTTCAGAATGAAACAAATTAGAGGAGCAGTAACCAAATCATTAATAATTTAGATGATGAAATTTCACTTTTGACTATGTATTTCAGTAATTGTTCTAATTTTATATAAGGAAAATGTTCTGTTTTACCAGTTTTTGTTTACAAAATTATAACAGATATGTCTACATCTACCGTGTACTCTTCATTCCTAATACTTCTGCCCTGAAAGCCCTCAAGTGGCTTATTGGCAGCCCTAGAATAAAGTCTGGGCTCCTCAGGGTGGATTTAAGACTTTCTGGGGAGTGCCCGTGGTGGTGTATCCAGTCTAGGCCTCAGTCACTCTGGCCTTGCACACGGAGGTGCTGCTTGTACAATTGTCTACATTGTATTCTAGAGCTTGCTCTACTTCTGCCCAGGAAACCTATTCCTGCACCACTATCCCTCCACTGAGCCACTCCCTACTCACCTCAGGCTCCAGTACAGTCTAGGGATCACCTGCCTCTGGAAGCCTCTTCTTACTTCTGAGCTCATACCTCCAAACTCCCCAAAGCAACTTGTGAAAAACCTACCCATCGTGAGACTCACTACCTTGTTCAGAAATGATTATTTTTTTGTACAGCCTCTTGTCACTAAACTATTCACTATGTTAAGGACAGTGTCTGTGTTTTGTTCATTTTTACATCCTTAGAGCCTACTGTAGTGTCTGGCATCCAGCAAACATTCAAAACATGTTGATGAGAATTTGTTATACATCCACTTGGGCTAAACATTGCCATGAATCTTCACTTTAAGGTACAGATCACTGAAAAATGTCTATGCACTGGCACTGTGTCTGGCATTCTAGGAGATGGGAGAATGGAAGGAGGAAGGTGCCACTGTCTGCACAGTAGCCTTTAGGTGCACATAGCAGTAACCACTTGCCAACTGATGGACAAGGTGATGGTAAATGAAAATACTCACTGTCCATTACAGCTGCCACTTCCCTGGGTCTGAAACCTCATCTCCATATCGTCTTTGTCATACAGTTATGACATGCTTCAGAAGGCTGACCTTATTTTTCCAAGGAGTTAATCTTTTAACCAGGTCTGAGTCACTCAGTGGCAGTCTGATTCAGCACTGGTAGGCCTACCTTATTCATTATGGTTGTGGGACAGAGCCAAGAATACCTTCACCTAAGTATAGACAGACTCAATCTATTGCCACAGTTTTCAACCCTCATAAGTCTGTGGACTCAAATGGGCTCCTATAACTGTAGTTAGCAAAATTTCCCTAGGTAAAAGCCAAATTCCTTTCATATCATGTCACCCCATCAATTATATCTCATAGTACTCTCTCTCTTTCTCACGGTTCTGCATTCATATTGAGCCTCTCTCTATGTTTCATACCTAACCATTAGATTAATATCCAAGAATTTAGTAATTTCAAAGGCATAAACATCAAATATCTGATGTTTGGGAATATTTTGACATTGTAATCTCCTTGGTAGAAACAGAATGAGTTTAATCAAACTAAATAAGCACTAGACTTAAAATAATCCATGGATAAAAATGAATATCTATAGGACACTTAGGGAGGAAGAATTGGACTAGAAGTTAGACTTCAAAATATACCCAAACTTATTGGTTTGATTTTTGGATCATGTACATGTTTCATACAATAAAAACAAAATTTTTAAAAACAGTCTCCATAAATAAAAGTAAAATAATGACAGGGAGAGGAAATTTTACAAATAGCATCAAACATAGCAGTTTTATTATATATATTCCAAGTGCAATATATCCTAGTAACAAAAATAATTACAGGAAAAAAACTTAAACTGCTTCTAGTTTTCTTATTATTAGTATTGGTGTTTCTATTCTGAAACTGTTCTATATATAGTGCAGTATATTGAGAACCAATATTTTTTGGCATTAGGTAAAAGGAGATACAGATATAAGATTCATGAGGTCAAGCAAAAACTCTATAGCTCTGAAATTGAATTGCAAGCAACAGTACATACCCGTGATATATTTTGTCTTTAAAATGAAAAACTATATAACCTAATTCTGTCCACTGAGGAGGCCTAGAAACAGCAATAAATCCAGTAGCAATGAGTTGCTCTGGTAATCAGATTGCATCTCTAACTACCATCTTCCAGTAAAGGGCCAAAGGATCAATGGAGAAATGGGCTGATCCCAAGTCTGGGATTGAAAAGTACAAGATAAGATAGAAATATCTTCAGGACAGATATCTCAGAGTCTATCAATGGCAGTCAGGGTCATCTCAAAAGGAGTCAAAGTCAATAAGGGAAATAAGTTCAAAATCAAGTATGTTTCAAATCACTGGGTTCAAGCAGGGCATAGTGGTGCAGTAAACTCAGCAAAATGGAAAGAGGAGGCAAGAGGATTGTAAGTTGGAGGCCAGAGTCAGGCTGTATAACTTAGTGAGACCTTGACTCAAAATAAAAAATGAAAAACAGTTGGGGGTGCAGCCCAGTGGTAGAGCACTTGCAAAGTATGTGTGAGGCCTTGAGTTCAACCCCCAAGTACCTGAAAAATAAATAAAAAAAAGATAGGTAATCATTGAGTTCAAACTACACTAGAAGAAGAAAAATCTTATTGGTCATGTTTGAGGATGCTAGATAGCCCATCATTGCTCTGAAAACTAGCAAGAGGAAATAATTACACACTTATCCTTACTTTTCTATAAGAACAACCATCCCTCAAGGAAACTATATAATTGATAGCAGGACATAATTTTTAGGAACTATGTCAGCTAATAAATGAAGAAGAAAGAATTAGAACACCTCCATTTTGTAACTTGAAATGAATTGATCTAGTCTATAGTAACCACGGGCAAGATGGCAGACAGACTCTGAAAGCGCGGACAGACTCTCGGACGCGCCTTGTGTCCCAGAGTAAAGGGAAGCCTCGATTAGGGGTTTAGAACTCACATTGAATAGATAGAAACAGTGACAGTTTAGATTGGGAAATAGAGGATGAAACTGGATGGACGCTGAAATCAAGCATTTGGCTTCGGAGGAGCTACACAGAGGTCAGTAGCAGGACCACCTTTCCGCCATTTCGCCTTCACGCAGGCGGCAGGATAGAATCGCGGAGACTCGGAGGGGACTTCGCACACACACCCACGGGACCCGGACCCAACACGGAATGCAAACTTGACATCACACTGTCACCCTGCCCACGGAACACAAACTGCAAGTTTCGGGTGAGTCAGTTTGAGGTGGCACACGGAATCGCCATCTTTAGCAGCATACGTCCGGCAGCCTGAGACGCTGGGCTGTTGTAGGTCCCTCATGCGAGAAGATAGGGATCAGATCCACGAGAGTAGATACTCAAGGGTATGGGGAGTAGTTGCAGAGGGAACTGGGAAACCAGTGCCAGCGATACGCATCCAGAGCTGAAACGTGGTTCCCTCCCTCCTGTTGTGGCGGGACAGTCATGCAGATGCAATCTCCACAGACATATGGGCACATATATGCCTGGATCCCAGACACACCAGAGGGGATCCTAAGTCATCCCACTGCACTGTGGAGAAAGGTGAGGTCTGCGGAGGCGGCTGAGCCCCACGCGGACAGAGTGCTCCTTTTTGGCAGAGTCTTGAGGGACAATTAGACACAACAAGAACAGTTTTGAGCACAATCACCATGCATGGCAGACCAACTACAGACTCTCTCCGGGGGGGGGGGGTTGAATATCATCCCACCCACAAGAGGATTTGGTCCTCCCAAGTGGCCTCCCAAGTGGGTGGAAACCCCTGCAATAAAAAAGAAAAGGGGAAAAAAATCCACGGTAGCAGACATATTCCCTCCATGCAATAGGCTTTAGGCTGGAAATCTCTGATTTGGGGAATTGGTGGCCAAACTACATGGGACAGGGAGAACCCCAGGGAGGACACCACAGGCTCCACTGCTTCTCAAACAGTACAATAGACACAGAATATTTCGTGGAACCATCTCTTTGGTCATTGGGGGCAATCCGCCATTTTCTTCATACATCGGCAAAATCTCTATAGACTAAGACAGACTGCTCCTGCAGATTGTGTGAAAACACTGCCATCCTGAGTTCTGGAGGGAGCACTGCTTCCTGCAGTATCAACTTCACCTGGTGGAACTGGGTGCCCATAGTGCAGATTCCACCTGAAGGAACATACAAGGATTTTTTCTTTTCTTTTCTTTTCTTTCTTTTTGTATGGGGATTTGAATCCAGGGTCTTGTGCCTGCTTGCCTTGTAGATGCTGGACCACTGCACTGTGCCCCCAGCCCATATTTTTATTATGTTTTGAGACAGGGGCTTGCTGGGTTGCACAAACTGCCTCTGATCTCGGGCTTGTGGTCCTCCTGCCTCTGCCTCCCAGGCCGCTGGTATTGTAGGTGTGCACCACCACACCTGACTAGAAGTGTTTTATATGTGTGTGTGAGCGTGTATGCATGATTTTGTTTTTGTTTTTTATTTGATTTTGTTTTTTGTTTCTTGGGTTTTTTTGTTTATTTGTTTGTTGTTCTTGTTTGTTTGTTTTTGTTGTTTTGTACAGGGGTTTGAAACCAGAGTCTTGCACCTATTTGCATTGTAGGTGCTGGACCGCCGCACTGCGCCCCCAGCCCATATTTTTTTACTTTTTGAGACAGGGTCTCCCAGGGTTGCGCAGGCTGTCTGTGATCTTGGGCTTGCAATCCTCCTGCCTCCGCCCCCCAAGCCGCTGGGATTGTAGGTGTATAGTACCGCACCTGACTACAAGCGATTTTATACGTGGGTGGGAGCGTGTATGCGTGAGGTTTTTCATTTTCTTTTTATCTTTATTTTCTTCCTTTCTTGTCTTACTCTCTTCCCTCTTTCTATTCTCCTTCTATTTTTCTTATGCTATAGATGCGTCCTTGTATTAATTATTTTACCATCAGAGCCCACACACATCTGTCAGTTTGCCGCACTGAGAGGGCTTGAGTTGCGATGAGGCTGAGAGCTCTGCCACTGTTACCTCGGACATTAGCAAGGTTACCCATGGTGGACAGGATTTCAGCTGAGCTTCCAGACTAAAACAGACTAGGGAGTAGGACCTGGCAAGCCACTCCTGAAACAACTAGCCATTGAAAACACTATGAATAGCAAAGAGACACTGTCAGATATAGTGCCAGAAAATGAGGCCCCCAGGTGGGAAGGCACTCAAAAGACTACTGGGGAAGAGATGCCTCCTCCAAGTAGAGTCTACTGTGATGAGGGAAATGGAGTAAAACCCCAGGGTGCTCAACTTGATGATGTGGCACGACTCAAAATGAGGAGAAACAACTGTAAACATCCATTAATAATTGGAACATGGAATGGAGTATGAATCTAGGCAAACTAGAAATCATTAAAAGAGAAATGGAGCACATAAACATTGACATTCTAGGCATCAGTGAGCTAAAATGGACTGGCATAGGCCATTTTGAGTCAGATAGTCATATGGTCTACTATGCTGAGAATGATAAACTCAAGAGAAATGGGGTTGCATTCATCATCAAAAGACATTTCAAGATCTGTCATGAAATACAATGTTGTCAGTGATAGAATAATATCCATACGCCTACAAGGAAGGCCAGTTAATATGACTATTCTTCAAATTTATGCACCCACCACTAAGGCCACAAATGAAGAAAGGGAAGTCTTCTATCACCTTCTGCAATCTGAAATAGATCAAACATGCAATCAACACATACTGATAATCACTGGTGACTGCAATGCAAATGTTGGAAAAAAAGAAGAAGGCTCAGTAGTTGGAAAATATGGTCTTGGTGACAGAAATGAAGCTGGAGATCGCATGATAGAATTTTGTCAGACCGATGACTTTTTCATTGCAAATACATTTTTTCAACATCATAAACGGAGACTACACACACGGACTTCACAGAGACGGAACATACAGGAATCAAATTGACTACATATGTGCAAAGAGACGATGGAAGAGCTCTGTACAAAATGTCAAAACAAGACCAGGTGCTGACTGTGGATCAGACCATCAACTTCTCATATGCAAGTTCAAAATGAAGCTGAAGAAAATTAGAACAAGTATACGAGAGCCACGGTATGACCTTGAGTATATCCCACCTGAATTCAGAGACCACCTCAGAAATAGGTTTAATGCATTAGACACAAATGATGGGAGACCAGAAGAGTTGTGGCATGGCATAAAAGATATCATTCAAGAAGGAAGCAAAAAATTCTTAAAAAGACAAGAAAAAAAGAAAAGACCAAATTACATGTCAAAAGAGACACTGAACCTTGCCCTTGAACGTCGAGCAGCTAAAGCGAAAGGAAGACATGATGAAGTTAAGGAACTAAACAGAAGATTTCAAAAGGCAGCTCAAGAAGACAAAAACAAATATTATAATAACATGTGCAAGGAGCTGGAGGCAGAAAATCAAAAGGGAAGAATATGCTCTGTGTTTCTCAAGCTTAAGGAAGTGAAGAAAAATTTCAGGCCTCCAGTGGCAGTAGTGAAAGATTCTACAGGGAAAATATTAAATGATGCAGGAAACATCAAAAAAACGTGGGAAGAATACAGAGTCATTATACAAGAAAGAATTGGTAGATGACCAACCATTCCAAGAGGTTGCATATGAAGAGGAACCAATGGTGTTGAAGGATGAAGTGGAAGCTGGATTGAAAGAATTGCCTTGAAAGAACTGGCGAAACACAAAGCTCCAGGAATTGATGGGATACCAATAGAGATGTTTCAACAAACAGATGCCGTACTGGAGGTGTTAACATGTTTATGCCAACAGATTTGGAAAACAGCTACTTGGCCAACTGACTGGAAGAGATCCAATGTTTGTGCCTATTCCCAAAAAAGGGGTCCAACTGAATGTGCAAACTATCGGACAATATCATTAATATCACACACCAGCAAAATTCTACTGAAGATCATCCAGAAGCGACTGCAGCAGTATATAGACAGAAGTACCGGAAAATCAAGCGGGATTCAGAAGAGGGTGGGGAACTAGGGACATCATTGCTGATGTCAGGTGGATATTAGCTGAAAGCAGAGAATATCACAAAGATGTCTATCTATGTTTTATTGACTACACAAAAGCATTTGATTGTGTGGATCATAACAAATTATGGATAACACTTCTGAAAATGGGAATA
>VMDO01029270.1:0-22821 GCA_007922755.1 Pedetes capensis | reverse complement strand
CAGAGCATGCAAGCACGAGGGCCTGGGTTCAACCCCCAGTACAGGGAAAAAAAAAAAAAAAAAAGGAATCTGGCCTCTCCCTCCCTTCTGGTGCCCGGTGGACAGATGGGGCAGCAGGCAGCTCGGGGGGCTCTCAGAGGCTGCCCAGAGCTCCCCAGGAGCTGCTTAGTAGCTGCTAACCTAATCAGGGGCTCAGTACAATGTCATTTCCTGGGGAGTGTCTGAGTCTGGTGCCAGGACCATGAAGCCTAAACCGGGGTGCACTTGCACCCTGACCAGTCTGCTCTGCTGCTGTCTGGAGAGAGACAGGCGGCTGGGGAGGGGAAGGGGAGCCATGTTGGACGCCCAGAGTCTAGAGAGCCGCTGCGGTTCCCTCCTGGGCTGTGAGCTCGCGTGTGCCACACGCAATGCGCACTCGATCCCAACATGCCCAACACGGGCTGGGGCTACAGAGGGCGCCCAGGCACCCTGCGCAACATGGACAGCCAAGGCCCAGCACCCCATCAGGCTTCTCAGGGTGGGGGCCTCCTTGCCACCTTCAGGGGTGGCCACCAGAGCCAACTCCCACTCCCTACCCATGGGGGCAGCCCAGGGCACAGGCGGCTGTGCTGTCCAAAAAGCAAAAAGGGGAGGAGAGTAGAGGGCTCTGCGAGGTGACTCCGAGGCTCTGCGCTGACCAGGATCTGCTCCGACTCTGCGGCCCCACGGACAGAGCCAGGAGGCCTGGGGAGGGCCAGGAGGGTCCCTTGGAGGGAGCCAGGGCCAGGAGGGTCCCACAGAGGGGGCCAGATGACCTGGGGAGGGCCAGGAGGGTCCCACGGAGGGGGCCAGGTGACCTGGGGAGGGCCAGGAGGGTCCCTTGGAGGGGGCCAGGTGACCCGGGAGGGCCAGGAGGGTCCCATGGCAGAGGCCGGAGGGAACCTGAGCCAGGAAAATCAAACCTTCAGAGTCCCTCTGTATCCATCACTAACTGAGCATCATCTGCCACGGGGCTCCTGACCGTCACCCCACAAACCCTAACCGGCACTCCTGGAAGAGGCTGCACCTGCCCCTCTAAGCACCCCCACCCCACCCCCCACAGCTGCCTCTTCCCCAGACCCCAGCAAGGGGCCACAGGGGTTCTGGGCCCCAAGGAACCCTGCGTGGGGGCAGCCAGGGAAGCCCCTCGCTTGGCTCCAGGTGGCCAAGACAAACCCTGCTCTGGCCAGGGGAGGACTTCCTGTCAGCGCCTGAGGGCCTGATGGGAAAGGGCCCTGCACTCTGGCCAAGCTGGGCTCTCTCACCGCCCATGGCCAAGGGCTCCTGGCAGCTGAAGGCAGACAGCTGCGCCCCATGGCCCCAGGCCTCCGCTGTCCTGGGTTCTCATGTCCCAAGCTTCACTATGACTAGGCTCCCCGGCACTTCCTCCCACAGCTAGGTCTCACCCTGGTCCTAGCAGCTGGCAGAGGGAGGCAGCCTCCCTCGGCAGTGTCCAGGCATGTTTGTCCTCTTGGACAGAAAAAGAAAAAAAAAAAAAAAAAAATCTCAGGCCTGTTGTGGCTAAATAATGAGGAACAGAAAGCCCCGCCAGGAGCAGGGGAAAAGGTCACCCCCTCCATGTGATCCCCAGAGCAGGGGCCAAGCCCAAACCACAGCCCTGGGAGCCAGGCCTTGGGACCCCACAGGGACTGTGTAAGCTGCAGGGTGGGGCAGGGTCCCCAGAAGAGGGAAATGCAGGGCTAGGGAGGCCTCCAGCCCTTTGGGGTGACCTGGGGAGGATCTGATGCTCACCCCCCCACCCACCCCAGGGGGGACGTGACACGGCAAAATGAGGAACTGGGTTGGGTTGGAGCTGATCCAGTTAGTGTGCTTAGCGGACCCCGTCTTTCAAACTGTGGCCACGCCAGGGGAGAATTTGGAAGTCACAGGGGAGAGTAACCCACCTGGCGAACAGGTGGGAATCCCTGGATGGAAAGAGAAAGACAAACAAGACAGCCAGACAGCCAGACAGATGGCTGATGATAGCTAGACAGGTGGGCAGGCAGACACGTGGATGGATGAAAGGAAGGATTGGCGAGAACGGTCCCTGAATCTAATACCCAGCAGAGGAGGCCGGTCTGCCTGCGCCCATTTTACAGATAAGAAAATGGCCATGGAGGCAAAGCCCTCTCCCATGGACCCACAGGAGCTGAGGCCACACTGGGGCAGTGGGAGGGGGGGAGTCTTGTGGGCCAGACATGGAGACTTTGCTCAAAGGAACCCTGGAGGGGTCACGTGGGCTGCAAATAAAGAATCTGAGGCCAGGCACCATAATCCTAGCTACTCTGGAGGAAGACGCAGGAGGATCGCAGGTTGGAGGCCAGAGGTAGCCTGTGTAACTTAAGGAGACCCTGTCTCAAAGTAAAAAAAAAATAGAAAATGGACTGGGGGTGCAGCCTAGTGGTAGAGCAATTGCAAAGTATGTGCAAGGCCCTAAATACACCCCCTAAAAGAGTCTGGGTAGATAGGTGGCCGAAACCCAGAGGCTGGGGTCTGAGTGGCCAGCCAGATGGATGATTGGCTACGAGTCTCTGTGAGAAAGTGAACTTCAGAGGCCTGTCCAGGGCACAGCCCTGCATGACCAGGGTCAGCTCACCCGGGAAGCCAGACTCCCCTCGCCCTGGAGAACTCAGAAGGCACTGCCAGGGGGCAACCTGGGGGAAGGAGATCCATCCGTGAGCCAGGGGTTGGCCCAGGCCCCAATTCTGGAGTTCCCTGGCAGTCTCAGAGATCGGGCAGCCTGCTCGTGGCCCAGGGCCGTGCGAGAAGTCCACAGGGACTGAGGGGCCTCGGTCCATCTCCTGTTTACAAGCAGACAATGAGAGAGGAAGGAAAGAGGGCAGACGGGCGGAAAGGGAGAGAGGAGCCATGGCTGAGGCAGAGGCATCTCCTGCTCCATCCCCACAGCCGCCCTGGGGCGTCCCCATGGGTCAGAGCCCTGGGAAGCAGACACACTGCCAGGCTGCCCGGGAGCTGCCCTGGGCAAGGATGTGCCAGCCGAGGCAGGCAGAGGGCAGAGAGGAGCTTCAGGAGCAAAAGCTGAACAGAGTGTAACCTCCTTGGCCGGATGCCCGGCTAGCCAGGTCCCTGCCAGCATTGCCACCCCATCCTCAGCTCACCTGTCACATCTCTGATGCAGAGCAGCAGCTGGACACCTGGGGCCACCTCTCCCCAAATGTCCTCTGAGAACTCTCAGACCCACACTTTCCCTAAGCTGGGAAGTTTGGAAGGCTGTTCAGCCCTGGGAAAAGCACCTACTGTGTGCAGGTACCTTGGTGGCACGTACATTCTCTTATATTCCCCTTGTGCCAACAGTGAGGTCTGTGCGACCCCATTTTACAGAGGCAGAAATGGAGATTTTGGGAGATTCAGTGCAAATCGCCCAAGACTGGTACAGGGTGGACCAGTGGCTTGTCACAGCTACATCTGCCTCGTGCCCTCTGACAATTTTATACCCTGCGATCTTGTCCTGCTTCACAGTGGGATGACTCTCGAGAGCACAGGGAGCAGTGGCAGACAGTTTAGTGAATCTCCCAGGCAAAAGAGGCACCAGGGTCCTGGGACAGATGCTACAGCTGTGGGGAGAAGCAGAGGCATCTCCCCAAACACGCCACGACCCCCACACAGCCAGAAACCATCTTCAAGCAATACAGAAACCACATCATTTGCATGGCAGATCCCTTGGGCTCTGGGTACAGTAGGGTCAGCAGAGGCAGTTAAGTCATGACCTTGCGGATTCAGAGGAGCCCCGTGGACTGTGGGACGCAGCCACATCAGGCCAGGCATCATAGCGCCGCAAGGCCAGGCAGCGTGGCCAGGTCTGCCATCACGGAGACGAACGGCACGTCAGGAAGAACCGACCACATCACAGGCCGGTGGCTGGGGGTGACATGTCCCACCCCCAAGCCTGCTGCTGTGATGTTGTTTCAGAAGTGAGCTGGGGCAGACAGGAAGCCTGGGCTGGGATCCGGTGCTGGGCCGGGCTTTGCGCAACGTGTCAGGGTACAGAAGTGCCGGATGTGGCTCCTGCCCCCCGGGGTGAGGCTCAGGGTAGTGCATCGACCCCTCCCGGTGGTCACCCTCTCTGAGGCCTGTCAGTGTCACCCCTCAGTCTCTCATAGCCCCTCGTCTACACCTGGGCACCTCTTGCCAGCTATGGCCTCTTCACTCTTGGTCCCCAGCTTTTAGTTCCTTTGCAGATGGACCTAAGTCACCTCCCTCCATCCAAGACTGGCCCTGCCGAACAGTTGCCACCAGCTCCCGCTGCCCTCAGGCCAGAGTGTAACCTCCCTGGCCAGATGCCCAGCCAGGCAGGGCCCTCAACTTCTTCAGAGTCCCCTCCACTGTCATCTCACAGTAACCACCAAATGCCCCCGATGGGTCACAGGCCCCGCCTGGGGGCTCCTACGGCAGCCTGGGACTATGTCTACACTGCCCCAGCCAGGCCACTTTTGGGTGACTTCTTTCCCCCCTTGCTTCTCCCCACCAAGGGACACTGCCTATCCCTGACCCTCGCCAGGCTCCCTCCTCTGAGCCCGATGCCTGGTTTGAACCCCAGTTTTGTGACTCTCGGCCCTTCCTCTCATCATCTATAAAATCAGGACGGAGCAGCACCCGCCTCACCGGGCTCCCTCATTCACTAAGCCAACGCATGTTCCTGGCTGGCAGGAAGAGCTCAATGCCACCTGCCCTGTCTATGACTCAGTGCTCTGTGCCCCGCCACCTCATGCCACAGCGGGTGTCTGATAGATGCAGCACTGCCCAACAAACAGAAACAAGAACTTTAATTTCCCATTGGTTGATCCGAGTTGGACTCATATGAGAATTGGGCAGGAAATGGACTTATAAAGACGGGGAGGTGGCCCCGAGGAGCAGACTGAGTGGCACTTGGCAGATCACAGCCCACAAGTTCGCCTCAGCCACCATCGCGTCTCAAGGGTAGCTGAAGTGCAGAGCTCTGGAGCCGGAGAGGGGCACCTCGGCTCTGCCTGCAGTGAATGACAAGACCCCAAACAGCAGGGTGGCCTCCATGCCACAATGGCCTCTTCTAGGAAGGAGGATAGTCACGGTCGCCTGCCCCTGGCTGGCCAATGATCGGAAGGGCTCAGGGCATTCAATGCATTCGAACTTTGCCTGGCACCCAGAAGGCTCCCTGTCTGTCAGCTCCCTGTTTTATGCCCACCCCAGCCAGGGGGACAAGCCAACGGTGACAGTGGCCAGGCTGGCCCAAGGACAGATGAGAGCTCTAAGAACACAGGACACGGCACTGACCAGAATAGATCACTCAGCCCAGGCAGGAGCAGAGTAAGGCCAGAGGGGCCTCACGTTGCGAGATGGGTACACAGGGAAGCCAACGCCTCCTCTCCCCGGGTGCTTCGGCCCCCACCTACATCTTTGGTCCAGTGCAGCCTCCTCATGCCCCTCCATCAAGCCTCTGGTGCCTTTTCCTGCTCTGCTGTTCTCCCCAGCTCTTACCTGAACTACTGCAAGAGCCTTTAAATGGGCCTCCCCGCCCCCTGCCTCTCCATCCCATCTGCCCTTCACACCACCACCAGAGTGATCATCTGAGTCTGCTCTCCGCCCTCTCATGCCCTTGCTCAAATACTATCACTGGCTCCCCACCGCCTCATCTCCAGATAGGAGGTGAGCGTGGTAGCTTAGAACACAGACTCTGGAACAAGGATGCCTGGCTTTGAACCGCTCCCTTATTAGCAGGAAGCCCTGAGGGGGTTTTCTGTGTGATTTTATCTATTTATGCTGGGGATGGAACCCGGGGCCTGGTGCATGTTAGGTGTGTGCTCTGCCACTGAGCTATATCCCCAGCCTGTTTTGTTTGTAAATAAAGGAGGTTCATAAACCTCAGTGTTTTCTTCTGTAGGACGGGCTGAGAACAGTACATACCTCCTGCTGTGATACAAAGATTAAATGAGATACATATGTAAAGTGTCTTGTGAATTCCCCCAGAATTACAGTTGCTATTTTTCTTTTTTTTCCCTGTGCCAAGATCTCACTATGTAGCCCAGGATGGCCTTGAGCTCATAATCCTCCTGCCCCAGGCTCCCACATGCCGGGATTACTGAGATGCACCACCACCCCCAGCTCAATCATTTTTTCAAATGTAATTTTTTCCATACACTGGCCCCAGACTTACAGCTTCACCTGGACTCACTACCCCTAGCCAACTCTCTGCCCCAGAGAGACGGTCTAGCCTGGTGCCTGCTCTTCCTGCCCCTCAGCCTCCCTCTACCATCCCTGCCTGGGACCCATGCTTCCCAAACCTGCTGTCCTCTGGGACTCGGTGTCCAGGAAGCTCCCTGTGTGGCACTGCAGGAGGGCAGGATGGGTTAAGAATCAGAGAGGGAGGGCCTGGCACAGTGGCGCACGCCTGTAATCCCAGTGGCTCAGGAGGCGGAGGCAGGCGGATCGCAAGTTTGAGACCAGAGGCAGTCTGCGTAATTTAGCAAGACCCTGTCTCAAAAAGTTAAAAAAAAAATAGGCTGGGGGTGCAGCTCAGTGGTCCAGCACTTGCAGAGCATGGAAGCGCAAGGCCCTGGGTTCAACCCCCAGTACCACAAAAAAAAAAAAAAAAAAAAGAATCAGAGAGGGGGCAAGAGCAGAAGGCGGCAGTGACCAAAGGACTAAGCCAGGGCTCGAGGCTGGAGATGGGGGAGCAGGGGGCAAGGAGTAGGGAAGGAGGAGGTTGGAAGACAGGACGGGGAGGGACAGGGGCAGCTGGTAACAGGAGCTCCGGGCCTCTGTGAGCTGTAG
The DNA here is from genome assembly GCA_007922755.1 of Pedetes capensis. NCBI lineage: Eukaryota > Metazoa > Chordata > Mammalia > Rodentia > Pedetidae > Pedetes > Pedetes capensis. The sequence goes on along the minus strand of VMDO01029270.1, from coordinate 16,035 downwards.
ACAGGAGCCAGGGCTGAAGGGCAGCAGGAAGAAGGGCACTGAGCAGGAGGAAGGTTTGGGCAGGTGCATCCAGGGGTCTGGCAGGAGACCCCTAACCCATGCAAAGTGCCGAGGCTCCTCCCAGAGAGTCGCCGTCAAGGCCAGAGCGGGGCCAGACCTGGGCCTTCTCAGCCGTATCCCTTGCTCTACCCGCAGCGCCAACACCGTGCCACCAACCCCATCTACCACTGGGGCTGCAGGTATCTAACACCGGGTCCGGGGGGTCCCTACCAGTCTCATGCCAGCTGGGGGACTGAGATTAGGCGGGAGAAGAGGGACGATGGCCGAATTCCCAGGAATGGCTTGGACCTGGTTCCCAGCCTGGCACTCCATCCACTTCCATAGCTTCTGCCCTCTCCCGAAAGGCCACCTACTGACCCCTCAAGCGTGTCCTCCCACACTGCCTGCCACCCCCAAATCCCTTCCCACTCAGCTCTCGCCCTCAGGCCGCCTCAATTATCTGAACACAGCAGCCTCGGGGCCAAGGTCAGACAAAGGCCAATGCAGGGCCACCCAATCTGGATAGCAAAGGAGGCCAAGTAGCCCCTGGGGAGTCCTGTCTCTGGTCACACTGGCTGGGTCAACCCAGGGCCCCAGCTCCCAAAGGGGACAGAGCAGTGGTTCGTTCGCTAGGGCTCCTAAGGACCAAGAGCTCTTAAGGCCCCAGCGCTCTTGAGTGGCAGGCTCCCTGGAGCTGAGGGCCACTTGGTTGTATTGGTTCTCCGTGGAACTGGCCCATGAGGGCTACAGGGCCTCCTGGGGCCGGAGAAAGTGCAGCCTCCCCTGGGGACATCCGACACTGGGTATGGTGCACTAGAGAGCAGGCCTTATTCTGGGAACAGTGTCAGTCACCCAGGGGTAATAAACTTCCAACTCCTGCTCTGGGGAAGAAACGGGGGGCTCGGAGCGGGGCATGGTGGCACCTGTCTGTGATCCCAGCACTCAGGAGGCCGAGGCAGAAGGATCGCAGGTTCAAAGGCAGCCTCCACTACACAGTGAGGTATAGGCCAGCTGGGGCTACACAGTGAGACCATGTCTCAAAAGCAAGAGAGAGACAACTGGACCCAGTGGCGCACACCTGTAATCCCAGCAGTTTGGGAGGTAGAGGCTGGAGGATCGGAAGTTCGAGACCAGAGGTTGTCTTCGTAACTTAGCGGGAGGATTGCAAGTTCGAGACCAGAGGCAGTCTGCGTAACTTAGTGAGACCCTGTCTCAAAATGTTAAAAAAAAAAAAAAATGCGCTGGGGGCGCAGCTCAGTGGTCCAGTACTTGCAAAGCATACAGGCGCGAGGCCCTGGGTTCAACCCCCAGTACCGCAAAAAAAAAAAAAAAAAAAAAAAAAAAGCAAGAGAGAGACAGAGCTAAATAAGCAAGTAAGGGTTCAGAGAGGCTAGGCTATCTGTCTCTGCCCTTGGGACAGGAGGTAAAGGACAAAACAGGCCCACAGGCTGGGGATTCATATCAGCCGCCCTCCCACCCAAGCTGCACCAAGGCTCACAATCCAACACCCCCACCCCTCGGGGTGAGCTGAGCACAAACTTCCTCCTCCCTGGCTTGCACCTGACGCCCCAAACCACAGTGGCGTCACTGGCAGCTCTGACATCACAAGGCATCACAGTGGAAAAAGCCCATGGGCCCCGCAGGGTGGGCTCCGACCTGCAGAGTCCCAGCCCCGCCCTAAACAGCTCTGCAGAGGAAGCAAATAACCTCTGGGCGATGAAGGAGGCAGGGCAGAGCTCAGGACCAGTGGCACCGGCGTGTGCCCACAACCGGTGACAAAGGGCTCCTCAGAGGAAACGCCCTCCTGTTCAGGGCTTCCTTGAACCTGTGGGCTCCCAGACAGCGGCTCTGAGGTGGATGCGCTGTGCAGGTTTCCCCAGCATCTGGGGAGGGGCTCTCCATTAACCTTGCAAAAGTTTCTAAGTAGTGAGGGGCAGAGAGGCCAGAAACCCATGAATCTCAGCTGTGCCTGGGTCTTCTGTGCCCCGGCTTCATGCCAGCTGACAGGCAGCCACGAATTCTTCATGCTGCTGGGGCCTAAGGCAAAGAAATAATTCCAGCCAAAGCAAGTAGGATTGAGGTGAGCACGAAGAGAGACTGGGGAACCAAGATATCAGCTCTTCTTCCTGGAGAAATGTACAGGCCCCACCCCCACCCCAAATCTGAGGCCTTTGTCAAACACACTCAAAGCTGACCCTTCCCCAGTCTTCTGGAAGAGCAGAGACTAATGCTGTAAGGTTTTACAGATAGGGATGGTTAGAGCCAGAGAGGTTAAGGACCCAAGCAAGGTCACACAGCGTCAGTGCCAGTGTTCATGTGGGACCTCTGGTCTCTTCACGCCCACACTGGTACTCCTTCCTGGGGCCATGTTGTCTTAGAATTCACTTGGATACCGCTGGGCGCAGTGGCGCACGCCTGGAATCCCAGCAGCTTGGGAGGTGGAGGCAGGATTGCAAGTTCAGTACCAGAGGTAGCCTATGTAACTTAGTGAGACCCTATCCCAATAAAGTAAAAAAATGGACTAGGGTGCAGCTCAGTGGTCCAGTACTTGCAAAGCATGCAAGCGTGAGGCCCCGACTTCAATCCCCAGGACCAAAGGAGAAAAAAAAAAAAAAGTCACTTGGAGGCAGAGGAATGGACAGCAGGAGCTCAGAACAGCCCCTCTCCTTGGGTCCCAAGTTAACGGAGCCCTTAGCATCATGGAGATTGGCTATGGGAGGGGCTTTAGAGACTGCCAGGGGCCTTCTCCACCCTCTGTACTTTATCAGACAGATATTTCTTCACCCCCAAAGGACACAGAGCACTTGGCACTCACTGCAAGGGGTAGGAGGCAATTCCCTGATCCTCCAGCCCTTGCCATGATTTGGGGTGCTAAGGCCAAGTGGCTGGGCAGATGATATGAGGGGCCCAGCCAGGGGCGAGGGGGTAGAAAGCACAGCAGGGAAAGGCAGGCAGGAAGGAAGTTGTTCTAGGGTGCTGGGCAGTAAAGCCCGCTGGGCAAGGACTCTGGACAACTGGAATCTGCCACCCGAGCTTCGGAGAGATGGAGCGCGGGAGTCCACAGTGGTCCCCACTTTGGCCTGAGCACTGCCCTACCACACAAAGAATCAGGTCCAGCCTCCAAAGCTGCCCACAGCTCACGAGCCACCAGGGGGCTTCGCAGCCTAGAAAGCACGTGGAATCCTGCCCGCCAGCTCCCTACCCCTACCCCCAACTTTCCTCCTGCCTGCCTTCCGGGCCTATCACATACACACTAGAGCCTGTGGGTGGCCCCGTCGTGAGCCAGGGCAGGGATGTAGGGGTGTGAGTACTTTGAGGACACCACACTGGCCTCAGCAGACCAGATCCAGGGGAGGAGGAGGCCGGAGAGATATCCCAGGACAGGAAGGCAAGGCAGCCCCGGCTCCACCCCACCAGGTAGCTGCGCTGACTCCTCACCTGGGTCCCCGCACAGGACATATGAACATCCTCTGACACTTATCCACTCCTTTTTTTTTTTTTTTTTTTTGTGGTACTGGGGGTTGAACCTAGGGCCTCGCGCCTGCATGCTCTGCAAGTGCTGGACCACTGAGCTGCACCTCAGCCCATTTTTTTACTTTTTGAGGCAGGGTCTCGCTAAGTTTCACAGACTGCCTCGAGTGGTCTTGAACTTGCGATCCTCCTGCCTCAGCCTCCTGAGCTGCTGGGATTACAGGCGTGCGCCAGAGTGCCCGGCATCCACTCCTTCTTGAACACCTGCTATGTGCCAGGCACTGTCCTAGGTCAGTGGTTCCCAACCAGCAGCAATTCCTGTCCCCCTCCCAGGGACAGTCAGCAATCCCTGGAGACATTTTTGATTGTCACAAGTGAAGGCGGTCCCAGTAGCTTCTAGGGAGTAGAGGCCAGGGATGCAACTAAACTCTCTGCAAGGGGCAGGACAGCCCCACGCCAAAGAATAACTCGGCCCCGATAGAATCAAGGCCCTGCCCTCGCCTCGCTGACATTCTAGTAGGAGGAAACAAGGGAAGGGAAAGGACTGCTCCAGGCCAGGAGGGCTAAAGAGAAAAATTGAAGTAGATCTCAGGAGCAAGAGGACTTGGCAGGGGGCTTCTGGGGCCGGCTGGTCCATTTGAGCAGGAGAAGATGAGAAAATGAAACCAGGAGATGTAACCAGGCACACTGGCACACGCCTGTGATCCCGGTGACAGGAGGTGGATGCAGGAGGATCACAAGATGTAAAAAGTGGGCTGAGCTTGCAGCCCAGTGGTAGAGAGCTTGCAAAAGGTCCACAGAAGGAGGAGGAAGAGGAGGAGGAAGAGGAGGAGGAGGAGCAGCAGCAGCAGCAGCAGCAGAAAGAGCAGCAGCAGGAGGAGGAGGGGGAGGAGAGGGGAGAGGGAGGAAAGAAGAAGAACAGGAGGAGGGGGAGGAGGAGGAGGAAAGAGAAGAGATAATAATAATAATAATAATAATAATAATCAGATGTCAGCAGAGAGGAGAAAAGCAAGAGCAAAGGCCCTGAGGCAGGTGTGTGTGTGCAGCACTGATCATAACATGCATTCCATAGCTAACAGCAAAATTCTTCCACTCCCCCAACAACCATCCTAGCTGCTCCTCTAGGAACCGTTGAACAGGAAAGGCCACAGTGTCACGCAGCCCTGGAGAGACAGTGCTCCAGGGACGATAGTCAGGGCCACTCTCTAACACGAGAACAGCAGGCAAGCTGGGCACAGGGTGCACTCCTTTCATCTCAGCTACTGGAGAGACTGAGGCAGGAGCATCACAAGTCGAAAGCCAGCCTGGGCTACACAGCGAGTTGAAGGCAGCCTGGGCAACTGAGTGAGATCCTATCTCAAAATGAAAATTAAAAAGGGCCAGGGCTGTAGCTCAGTGGTAGCGTGTTTGCCTAGCATACTCAAGGCCCAGAGTTCCACCCCCAGCACTGCAAAAAAAAACCAGACAAGTTCTCTCTCCATGCGAGTGATGTGAAAACCAAGGCTCACTAACTTCATCACGAGGGCAGTTAGAGGCAGAGCTGTGGTCTGTGAGGGCTGTGGCCTGCTGGCAATGTGGCACCTGGAAGGCTGGAGCTGGGTCTACAGAGCCAGGCACTAGGCTGGGTGTGGAGCAGTATCCGTGAACACTGAATGAATGAATGAATGAAACTGCATCAGGGTGCCTGGCCACCTGCCCGCTGCCCACTGAAGGGATGCCCGACCACTGGGCCACACCCTCAGTGAGAGCCTAGGTTCCCAGCCGGGATATCAGGCACGGGACAGAGGGAGAGCGATGTGGCAAGAGGAAGGAAGAGGCCCCAGCGCTGGCAGGGCCCTGACTGGTCCAATTCTACTCCCAGAGCCCCCAACCTCTGCCCTAGCCTGACGAAGCTGCCAGCAGCAGCCCCTCAGCCTCAAGACGTCCAGGGACAGGTGGGCCAGGGTCGGCCCAGCAGGTAAAGGTCGCTGCCTACCCTCCTCTCCTGGGGGGAGCCTGGCCCGTACCCATCGGAGGCACGGAAGACTCTCCTATCCCAGCCGCTTCACGGGCGCTGATTTACCAAGTGCATGCAGAGCTGTGTGTGTCCCGCACCTGCTGCAGATGCAGCTGTCAAAGGGGCCAAAAGCCCTCAGGGCAAAGAGGGTCTGCTGCCCCTGCAGCCCACTCAGGTCTCCTTCTGTGTTCTTTCTGCAGCTCCATCCGGCTACACTCAATCTCACAGAGTCAGCTATGTGAGAGGCCCGGCTGGGGGCCCCAGAGGGCATGCAGGAATGGGGGAGGGGGGTAAGTGGGGGCCAGGTCTAGGGAAGAGCTTCAGGGGTCAGGCAGATCTGCATTCACATCCCATCCCTTGACCCCCAGCTCTGTGATCCTAGGGAATGCCACAACCTCTCTAGACTGGCATCCACATCTGTCAACAGGAACAGCACTGTCCACCTGGGAGGAGTTGCTGGAGGGCAGTGTTCAGTGTGACTCCATGGCCAAGGACACAGCACCATGGCTGACACTTAGATGTCCAAGAAGCAGGAGGAACTGTGGTGTTACTGAGGAGGAGGGACCCACAGTCCTGGCCCTCAAGGACCTTTCTGTCCACTGAGGTGGACAAGAGAAAACTAGATTAAAAAGCAGAATGGAATCTGTCCTCAAAAGAGCCAAAGCTGCCAGGTGCAGTGGCGCATGCCTGTAACCCTAGCAACTTGGGAGGCAGAAGCAGAAGGATTGCAAGTTGAAGACCAGAGGCAGTCTGTGTAATTTAGCAAGACCTTGTCTCAAAGAGTTAAAAAAAAAAAATAAAAAAAAAAAAAAGATGGGCTGGGCGTGCAGCTCAGTGGTCCAGCAGAGAGCATGCAGAGGCGAGGCCCTGGGTTCAACCTCCACTACTGCAAAAAAAAAAAAAAAAAAAAAAAAAAAAAAAAAAAAAAAAAAAAGAAAAGAAAAGAGACAAAGCTGTGCACTCAAAAAGCAGATCAAACCCAGTGGGAGGGTGTAGACAGGCTTTCCTGGAGAGGGTGGCATCTGCAAAAGGCCTGGAAGGACAGGGATAAGGGGAGGACCATGGAGAAGGCAAGTGTGGACAAAGGCAGGGCCCACAGAGGTCCACTGACCCCCTGGTCATCAGTTTCACGGGTATATACGGGGAGCAGGAGAGCAGATCCCACGATCTGGCTGGGCACATGGGGGAGTTTCTGCCTTGGCCACTGAGTGCCATGGAGGCTTCCCAGGCAGGCAGTGAGGTGCCCAGCTTGAGAAGGGCCTCTCTGCCAAGGAGAATCGTGGGAGTGGGGGCAGGGGCAGAAGACCCACTAAGCGCCTGTAGGCCAACAGTCCCAGGGCATCTGGGTCTTAGCTGATGGGGGCTGGTCAGGAGGGGAAGGAAGGAGAAGGGAAACTGAGGCGCCTGCCCTCCTCCCTTGCTGGGGCTCACATTCCCCCCGGGGGGTCACCTGGGCAGGCCCCCTCCCCTCCAAAGCCAGCGCCTATGCCATGACTCACAGTCAGGCTGGTGACCACAGCCATCCACATTCACACTCAACCCTCACAGATGGGACTGCCCCGGCCCAAAGGCCACCCTGGACCTCCGGGGAGTACGACTCTCCATTACCCCCTCCTGGTCCCCACTGTGGGTGAGGCAGTTCTAGCCTGGCAGCCTCCTCCTCTTCCCCGAGAACTGAACTCTTCATCACTGAACTTGCATCACTGAGCCACCTAAAGTCACCCCAGAAGCCAGTGCCACCTCCTACCATCCTCCTCTACAGACGGGTCGGCATAGCCTGTGTCCATCAGGGGGAGGTCAGGGAGGAGAGCCCTGGGGAGGAAGCACTGCCCCCATTCCTGGCCACAAAACACATGTGCTCTGGGCCTCCAGTTCCCTTCTCTGTAAAGCGGCTGAGCCCTGTTTTCCCAGACCACACAGCCAGGCAAAGGACCCGGGTCCCTCTGTCGGCTTGACCTTGCTATTGCGGTGGGTGACGGGAATATTGAACATCGGGGTTTCTGACCGCTCCCTTTTCCTGGGGCTCCTTGGAGAGCCCGTCTGCCTTCCTGGAGGACCCCCTCACCGCCACTGCCCCACAGAGAACAGACTGGGAAATGGCCCCTGGCCCGATCAGTTGCGTCCGGGAAGGAGGCTGAGCAAGTGGGAAGGAGCGGCTCGCGGTCCAGCCCCGCTCTTGCGCGGCGCTTACTACACAGCTGGCACCGGGCTTTCAGACCCGCAGGCCAGGGGTCTCCAAGAGGAAAGCCATGGCCCAGAGGAGGGGGTCTTCTGAAAAGGGGGGACGCGTGGGTGGCGGGGGCAGCGCCCGGCTCAGCCCCTTCCCGGCGTGCGCGCGGGGCGGAAGGGCTGCCGCCGCGGCCCCAGGCGAAAGGAGGCTCCTGGTCTCGCCCGGCTCGGTCCAGGGCGGCCGCTCGGCCCCAAACGCCCTGGAGGCGCTCGCAGAGGACCTGGGGCGCCTCCCGGGGACGCGCGGCCACGGGGCCCCGGGCTCCGCCCCGGGCGCACGTGCGCCAGCCTGGAGCCCCCGGAGACGCGCGGCGCCTTATGCACGGCTCGGTCCTCCCAGCCCCGCGCGCGGTCCACCCCGGATCGCGGGGACCGCGGCCCGGCCGGGCTGGGCATGACGGGCGGCGGTCGCCCGCGGCCACGCGAGTCACCCACCTGGGCAGGCACGGCGCGCACCGCGGCCCAGAGCTGCAGGCCGACGGCCAGCGCGGTCCACAGGGCGGCGAGCGCCATGGGTACGGCGGCGGCCGGGAGCCCTCGAGCCTCCTCTGCCTCCGCCGCGGGCAGCCGGCGACTGAAAACGAAAGCCGCCGACGGCCGCGGAGAAGAGCAGGCAGGCGAACGGGGGGCGGGGCGGGGGCGGGGCCAGAACCCCAGCCTGCGGACACGCCCCGTGGCGCTGCCCTCGCCAGAGGCAGAGCACCCTACCTGAACCTCCAGCAGCCCGGGCCGCCACCTGCCACATCCCTCCCAGCCCGGAGACATTCAGCCTCCTCCTGTGGTCCCCTCCTCTCCCGGCCACCCTTCCTAGTGGAGGGCAAGAGATGCGCACCGGGGACGGGAGCCTACCAGGCTTGTGGCCGCCCCAGGCTGGGCCTCTCTGCCTGCCCCGCCTCCACCTCCACCTCCACCTCCCAACTACCGACCACTTCCCACTCCCGGGAAGGGCGCTAACTCTGGAAAACATCCCCCAAAGCGGAAATCTGCTCAGGAGGCCCAAAGGGTTCTCTAGGTGCTTCCCTTAGACCCTAGAGCCAAGACGCCTGGGTGTGGATAAGCACCGACCCCACTGGTTACTCCGAAGATACCTAATTTGCATATCCTGGTATCTATGTTTTGCTTGCAAGGTGAGCGTACCTGCAACGTAAGGAGCATTCTGTGAGCATTAGATGTTCTCAATGCTTCTCTTTCCTTCATTCATCCTTAAACCTGCCCGGGGCCCTTCAGAGTAAGCAGGCTCTGCCCTGTCCTTTCAGCGTCCCCACAGCCGGCAGGTACACAGAGGCTGGGAGAGAGCCATCCAGGAAGCCTTGACCAGAAGCGCTGGCTTCCCAGTCGGCTTCATTGGAGTTCCCACTCTAAGGGCCATCTGCCTCTTGTCACTCCGAGTGCCAGCCCCAATGCCAGGGCCGACCCTGGGTCACCAGAATGTATTCCTCCAGTCCTGCGTGGGGGCCTTTTGGAGGGGTGGAGGAGGCAGAACGGCAGGCAGCTATTCTGGTCCCATCCCTCCCCCACCCCTTCACTCTGTTCTCTCACTGCAGGCTGCTGAAGAGGGACAGAGAGCCCTGCTGTGGGCCACCAGTCCCCTTGAGGGAGACCACAAGAATGGTACTTCTAGGTGCTGAATGAGAAACTGGGAAGTGACCCATAAGGGATGGAAAATCCCACCTGCCGGCCAGGAGCCTGGGAAATCACCTGGTTCCCACGTGCTTCTTTAGCATGGGCGGTGCTGGGGTGCAGCCAACACGGCCCGCACCCTTAACCTTGCAGCCAGAACACATAGGGAGACTTCTGCGGCCCTTGCCTCTCCTGTGGGGGACGTTCGGAGGACACTCTGATCCATAAGAGAAAAGCCACACGGGATGTCGCCTAGTGGGAGCCATGCCTGGATGTCGGACATTCTTTTCCCATCAGGCCCCGGAATGGCACCATCAGGAACCAAACGTGAGCCTCTTGCAATTAGCTCCCATCAGGGTCCACTTTCTGTTGCTAATAACTCAGTGCCACACACCGGGTAAAGAGGAGGCGGGTTATGTGGGCTCACGGTTCTGGTCCAAGGTCGAGGCGCCACATCTGGTGATGGCCTCCTTGCAGCAGAGTCCAGAAGAGGTGAGAGCATCACATGGCCACAGACAGGAAACCAGGGAGTGCGTGCGTGCGTGTGTGCGTGCGTGCGTGCGCCTGCGTGTACGTGCGTGCGTTCGCGTCTGTGCGTGTGCGTGTGACAGTGTGTGTGTTTCTTATCTGTCTCTTATAAAGACATTGAGGTCCCCCTCTGATGACTTTTTCTAATCCTAGTCACCTCCCAAGAGCCCCACTTGTCAACATCAGGGTCAGCTGTGTCCATCCACTTGCTATCTGGCAAAGGGGACGAAGGTCCGACCTGAGTTTTGGAGCGACAGGCCACATTCAAACCACGGTGGTTCCCTGGGAGGGATTGGTGCTCCCAGCTCTCACGCTACGTGGAACTTCTTCCCTTCTCCAACCGTGTCTCCAGGCTTCAGGGCGTGGTGACTTCTCTCTTAACTCTGCCCAGTGCAGTTCTTGTGCTACACAGGGTCGGCCCCAGGGGTGAGCGTTTAGGGAGAAGACGGCACAGTGTTCCTTGACAGCCAACACCATCACCCTCACCCTGGCACCGGGGCCTCTGGAAGGCAGTTTCTGGCTCATTCTCTCTGGGCACACTTCTGTGGGTGTCTCAGAGCTTCATACTGGCTCCTCCAGCCATAGCTCCCTGGCACTGGGAATGCCTGTGCCCACGGGCCACCTTCCCAACCTGCCCTTTGCCTTTGGCACAGATACTGGTCTTCTAGGCCTCTGCCAAGTTTCCTTCTCCAAGAAGCCCCTTTTGGGTAGAGGGGCTCCAGGCCGGTTTCCTCCTGGCCACATGGTTGCCTGCTGCCTGCTCTGTCCCTGTAGCAGCCCAGCTCAGGCTGCCTGTATTGTCCCCATCCAGCAAAGGCACCTCACACCCACCTCATCGAAGCCTCCTTTATCAAGCCCCACCCTGGGGGACTGGGGACTCAGCAGTGGACAAATCACACAAGAATCTCCCCTTAGTGCTGTGGTCCCAAACCCATGAGATGTGAAGCTCCCAAGTCAGTTCCTCGCAGCCCCTCCTGCTTGGCCTAAGATAAGGGGAAAGACCCCCTTCTTCTCGCACCCAAAGGGCAGGAGGGGACACCCAGCACAATGGCAATTCGGTGCCCAAATCCTTTCTCTTTGCTTCCTCGACCCCCATGTCTTATTTAGGCGGGGGATGGGCAATGGCAAATTCTGTCTCTTGGCCCCGGATTTGCTCCTCAGGATGGGCTCAGACTTGACACCCATCATCTCGTATCTGCTATTGGGGAATTTGGTAAAACTGGACCACACAAAGGGCAGGCCCTGTAACGCCTGCCGCTCCCTGGATCCCGTGACCGTCTCCTGCCCCCAGCCCTGCCCTTGGTCATCTCTCACTCATGAAGCTCTGGGGGCCTCCTGCCGGAGCCTCTGACCCTCCAGTCTGTTGTCCACACTGCAGTCAGGGCCAGCCCTCCAAGTCATACGACACTCGTGCCACTCTGCTGGTCTGGTCTGTCTCAACCAGGGGTGAATTTACCCTGCCCTCCCTTCCTGGGAACACTAGCCAGTGTCTGGAGACACACTGGCAGGGGCCGGGAGGGGTGCTGCCGCGCAGAGGCCAGGAATTCCACTGAACACTGGCCGACCACAGGCCAGCCCCTTCGCAAACTCTCCCAGCCCCAGTTGTCTGCAAACCAGGCCAAGGCTGAGTAATTTGGCCCTGGCCCAGGGCTCCCCACAGCCTTCGGAGTTGAATCCAGCCTCCTTGTTGAGATGATGGAGGCCTTCATGCCCCAGCCCAGGCTGCCCTCCAGGCAGGTGGGCACCAGGCCCCCTCAATCCACATTCTGACCCCCTGCACGTGGAGTAACTGAGCTCCCACCTCCATGCCTTCGTCCAGGCAGGGTCCTCAGCCTGGGATGCGTTTTCCTGTCTGTTCCCTTGCTGATCACCTCCTTGTCCTTGCCGTCACAGCCCACTCTCTGTCTGGGAACCTGCCCTGACCACAACCTGCCAGCCAGTCGGCTAACAGAGCACCCCTGCAGACCACCAGCACAACGCTCCCCCGCAATTATTAGTCCTCTACGTGTCCCTCTCCTCCCTTACTAATTGTGATACTAGCAGTTACCGGAAGTCTCTCTGTGGCTCACCAACGTACGTCTGGTGACACACAGTGTCTTGCCCTGAGAGGTCCAGTGTTATACAACCCTCACACAGCTAGGAAGGTACAGAAACCCAACCTGGTGCCTTCGTCGCCAAGGCACTCCACTCACCCCGGTTGCCACTCACATCGTAGAGTCCTGGCGGGCAGAGGGACATGGCCCTGGTCCCATCTATTTCCCTGGTACCCAGGAGATACATAGGATGAGGGACCGGATAAGGTGGAAGCAAATAAGCACTTCTAAGAGTAGCTGAGGGCTGGGATTTAGCTCAGTGGGTAGAGCACTGCGCTGCAGTCTCTGAGGCCCAGAGTTCAATTCCCAGCACCACAAAAATGGGAGAAGGGCCTGGCAATCCACTCCCAAGGCAATCCCGAAGCACTCAGCCATTGAAAACCCTATGAGGGTCGCTATGAGTCGGATACCGACTCAACGGTACCTAACAAAAACAACAACAAGAGTAGCTGAGGGGCTGGGAGTTAGCTCAGTTGGTAGAGCGCTGTGCTGCAGTCTCTGAGGTCCCGAGTTCAATTCACAGCACTGCAAAAATGGCAGAAGGACCTGGCAATCCACTCCCAAGGCAATCCCGAAACAATTAGCCATTGAAAACCCTTTGAGGGTCACTATGAGTCAGATACCGACTTGACGGCACCTAACAACAACAACAAGAGTAGCTGAAGGCAATAAAAGAAGGAAGAAAAGAGTGACAGAGTGAATGAGGACAGATCAGGGTCGAATGCGGAATCCAGGGTATCCCAATTGCTCCTCAGCCCAGCCCACCCCAGCCAGACATCCTTGAAACCCTCAGCCCCACAGGGCAGAAAAAGCACCATTTGCTTCCTGTAGTGGGTAACCAGCAGATTTCCAGCACAGACAGAATAGTGGCCTTCTGCTGTCTGCCCCCCAGGAGCTGCCTGCACAGTATCGGAAGATTGGCCTGGGACTTCAGAACCTCTCCTCCCTTCCCAGGGCACCCCATAGCCTGCAGAGAACCCCCCACCATCTTACATCCCAGCAAGCTGATGACACTTGTGCTTCTGCAAACAGAAGGCTCTGTGGAGGGAGGACGGACGAGCACAGGAACGGCCAGTCCTTTAACTGAGCAGCTATTATAGGCCCAGTGCCCCTGTGGACCTTTTGAAGGAATCGCATAAGGATCGTCTGGAAGGCTTGTTAAGCTTGCAGATTCCTGGCCCCACTGCCGTGGCTGTTGAGGACCAGATGGCCTGGCTTTTTAACGGCCGCCAGGAGGCTGAGGAGCACCTTTGGAGAATCCCTGAGAGTTTGTGGTGTAGAAGGTGCTACGGTTGAGGGCAGTTTGAGGCTTTGCCGGGAGAGGCAGCTTCCACCACGGGCAGGTCTCTCGGCGGAACTCCATCCCAGGGAGTTCCCAGAGCAGCCGCAAAGCCCCTTCTGCTCGGCTTCCAGGGCCGCAGGGGCTCCTGTGTGGCAGCGCTGCATTGGGCCAATGAGACCCCTTGCCTTCCCCACCCGTAGCCTCCAGCCAGGCCAAGCAACCATTTTTTGCCCCACTGCACTGCTTACCTCAGCGCCCTGAATGTGCCGGGCCAGCGCCTTGATGACTCATGTCCTAAAATCTCAAACAGGAAGTAGCGCTTGGGGGGAGCCACAGCCTTGCAACTGTCTCCTTCAGCTGTCCTCCTGACACCCTACCTGTGCGTCTTGGGCTGAGCTGGCCACTGTATGCCCCGGAGGCTGGGGTGCCACACCCCAGCATGCTCCCTGTCTCTTTCCAAAGCAGGGGACAGCCTGGGGATGCAGATCTCAAAGAGGACCCAGGCCATGGAGAAAGGAGCTGAGGGAGCCTCTGAGTGCCCCCCGGCAAGATACCAAAACCTCCCCATTCTGTGTTGCTGCTTCCCAGGTCCCAGCCTCCAAATCAGTCCCAACCCTTCTAGAAAAGACCCTTGGTTTCTAGCTGGGTGCGGTGGCGCACACCTGTAATCCCAGAGGCTCAGGAAGTGGAGGCGGGAGGATTGCAAGTTCAAGACCAGAGGCAGTCTGCGTAATTTAGCGAGACCTGTCTCAAAAAGTAAAAAAAATGGGCTGGGTCTGCATCTCAGTGGTCCAGCACTTGCAAAGCATGCAGGCGCGAGGCCCTGGGTTCAACTCCCAGTACTGCAAAAAAAAAGACCCTTGGTTTCTGAATCCTGCAAGTGAAGCCAGCTAAGACCCAAGGAACTCCTCCTTCTAGCCCTTCCCTGTGTGACATTGGGCCAGTGTCTACCCCTCTCTGGGCTTCAACATCCTTGTCTTCACACGAGAGGGCTGGATTAGAGCAGAGGAGGTGTGTGGGGGGGGCGCTCATCACAAATGCCAGCTCTGCCTGGTGGCAGCTGCCTAGGGCTCTGCGCTGAGAAGGATCTGGAGAAAAGATGCGTGACCAAGTAGACAGGTGGGTCTGTGTGGGAACTGGGGCAGCCACAAGCGCAGCTGCCTGGCCTTTGCCAAATAGCGACTAGGACCAAGTGTCCTCCTGTCCTGATGCTCAAGGATTCTGTGACTTCTGTGGGAGGTAGGGACAGAGCAGGGCTAGGCTGATTCTGAACCCCTGCCTTCTGAACCCCTGCACCTGTCCCACCCAAGTCTCTGCCCCTGTGGAGGAGTTCACAGGTGGACCTCATCCCTGCACAGGGCCTGGACCTGATAGGAAATTCTCCTTTTGTCCTGCCACAGACCGTGCTACTATATTTTATACCCCTCTATCTTTTACCCCAGGGCTGGGATTTAGGTCAGTTGGTAGAGTGCTGCACTGCAGTCTCTGAGGTCCCGAGTTCGATTCCCAGCACCACAAAAATGGGAGAAGGGCCTGGCAATCCACTCCCAAGGCAATCCTGAAGCACTCAGCCATTGAAAACCCTATGAGGGTTGCTATGAGTCGGATACCAACTCGATGGCACAACATCTTTTTTCCCTCCATTATCTTTGTTTAGGCCTTTCTTTTCCTTTCCTTCCTTCCTTCTTTCCTTTCTTTCCTCTTTCTGGAAATTAGAAAAAAATGCACAGCCAGCCATGGTGGCACATACCTATAATCCCAGCATTTGGGAGGCTGAGATGGGAGGATTCTGAGTTTGAGGCCAGCCCGGGCTACACAGTGATTCCCTGTCTCAACAAACAAAGAGCCAGGCACCACAGCACAAGCCTGTAATCCCAGTGACTTGGGGGTCTGTGGGAGGAGAATTGCGAGTTCAAGGCCAGAGGCAGCCTGCGTAACTTAGAGAGACCCTGCCTCACAATAAAACCTAAAAGATAAGGGGCTGGGAGTGTGGCTCAGTGGTGAAGCGCTTGCCTAGCATGAGCAAGGCCCTGGGTTCAACCTTCAAACACCACAGACACAAAAAAAAGAAACAGGGAGAGAGAGAGAGAGAGAGAAAGACAGAAGGCAAAAGGGGAAGGAAAGAGAGAGGGAGGGGATAGAGGAGGGAGGGAGGGAAGGAAAAAGGGAAGGAGGGATGAAGGAAGGAAGCAAGGAAGGAAAAGAAAGAAAAAGAAAGGAAAGAAAAGGAAGGAAGAGAAAGAAAGAAAGAAAGAGGAGGAAGGAAAAGGAAAAAAAGAACCAAAGGAAAAGAGAAAGAAAGAAAAAGAAAAAGAAAGGAAGGAAGGAAAAGAAAGAAAGAAAGGGAAAAAGGAAGGAAGGAGGGAAGGAAGGGATACAGAGAAGGAAGGAAGGAAGGAAGGAAGGAAGGAAGGAAGGAAGGAGAAAGAAACCATGTTCCTACTACCTGAAGAGGACCAGTGTTAGTGGCCAGGCTGCCCTCGTTCCCTCTGACCTCGTATCCTATCTGTTGCCTCCGAGCCTTTGCTTGCACAGTTCCCTCTGCCTGGATCACCCTTCCTCCAGACACCTGTGGGACTCACTTCCCTCCGGTGTCTGCTCAGATGTCGCCTCCTCAGAGGCTTTCCTGAGCCTTATTAAAACCGCTGCTTGAGGTCTTCCTAACAGCGGTTACAACTGTCTGCCTGTCCCATGATGGCAGGAAGTTTGTCTGTTCTGCTCTGTGCTGGGTCCCCAGCACCTAGAAAGCACCGTAGGTATAATTAGATACGAAAAAA
>VMDO01029269.1:0-22819 GCA_007922755.1 Pedetes capensis | reverse complement strand
GTGCGTGTGCACGAAATCCCCTCCAAGTCTCTGGGATTCTATCCTCTGTCTGTTTGATGGCGAAATGGCGGCGTCCTGCTGCTGGCCACTGTGTAGCTCCTCTGAAGCCTAATCCTTGATTTCAGTGCACACCTAGTTTCATTCTCTATCTCTCAAACTAAATTATCTCTGTTTCTATTTATTCAATTGGCTTTTTTAAGCCCCTAATCGAGGCTTCTTATTGCTCCGGAACAGAAGATGTGTGTTATCTGTCCGCCATCTTGACTCCGCCCCCCAAGAATACACATTAGTCAACAATAATCAAACAAAGACAAACGAAGCTATATTGTTATGAGGGGGAGAAAAGTCACTAAGCTCAAAGGCTTTAATAGAGATGAAGAGGGTTCCCACACACTGACAAAGAGCTTCAAGCTATTACCTGGCATATTGTGATATGTGCCTTCTTTGTATATTAATATAAATACATGAAAAATCTTCATCAGGTTATGCGACATATTCTTGCTGAATTTCTCAACTGATTACTGAGACATTTAGGAACCAGTGGGAAGAGTTTTGACTTGAAGTGGGGGGATAATAAAATAAGAGATTAGTTTCCCTCTTTCCCCTCTGAGAAGCATCCGCTAGTAACAAAAAAAGAGACCCCTCTTTTCAAAAAAAAATGAGCAAAGTGTATGAGGAAAAGCACAGACTGTCAAACGTTAGTTTGCTAGGAAATTAGATGACTTACTATAACCAGACTTTTTTTCACACTTGAGCTTTTAGTTATAAGTCTGCCACTAAGGCTACCTTGCAACCTTTGCCAACTATGAGAAGAGTAATAGAGAAAGATTACCACAACCTTCAGCAGCTCATACTTTCTGTCCTTGAAGTTAGTATGCATATTTATTGTGTTTTGTTTTGCCTTTCTCTATTCTCACAGAAATCCCTGACAGTTATGAAGGAAACCATACAAACATTTATCACTTATTTATTACAAGCTAGGAAAAATATTTTTTTTAAATGTATCAACCAAAGAGTTCTTTCCTTTTCAAGATTTTTATCCTGAGGCCCTAAGCTCAGGCCAGTGACAGTGCCATTGTATAGGATGTTTTGCAGCTCCTCAGTTGGAAGGCCTCTAGATTCTCTGCAACAGTATTTTGAACATCTTTCAGGATAGCAATGCTTCATCCTTTGAGAATGTGTTTGACTTTGTATAAATAGCCCTAAATTATTCAGAGCCAAAACACATGAACAAGGTACATGGCCAAGTTACATAATGCAGTGTGTCTTACAAAGTTGAGGTGGCCTGTTAGGCAAAGTTCGGAGACTTAGGAGCTTCCTGCCCTGGGGAAGAAATAGTCTAAGATTTTTGATTTGCTAATGTGGCTGCCTAAACAGTCTATTAACACAGTTTCAAAAATGTCTATAATCCAGAAACATTTGGATCATTGGAATTAGTTTCTAGCTTCCCAAGAACACCACTTTTATGGAAATATCAAATTGTGGATTTTTATCCTATTTACATTTACTTTTCTAAATTAAGTTTATTTTTAACAGACACATAAAAAGATAAAAGTTATACACATGTATTGAGTACTATAGAGTGTTTTCAAATATATATGTGTGTGTGTGTGTGTGTGTGTGTAGTTGTTGTTGTTGTTGTTAGGTGTTGTTGAGTTGGTATCTGACTCATAGCGACCCTCATAGGTTTTTCAATGGCAGACTGTTTTGGGATTGGCTTGGGAATGGATTGCCAGGTCCTTCTCCCATTTTTGCGGTGCTGGGAATTGAACTCGGGACCTCAGAGACTGCAGCGTAGCACTCTACCAACTGAGCTAAAGCCCAGCCCCATATTATGTGTAGTGCTATAATAAATATGAGTGCAGATGTCTCTTCAACATTTTGATTTCTTGTATATATTTTAATTAATTTTTAGCAAAATCATATGGTACTAGCCTTGTCTCAGTCAATATTCTACACATTTTGCAAATATGAGTTCATTAGACCAACCCTATGAGTTATGTATTATTGTTAATTTCACATCCCAGATGGGCAATATGAATTCAAGTTCTCCATGGCCAATCAATCTAGTGTTTTCTTTGAATTTTCTCCCACTCAGTTCAATCCCAGGGCACTTAGTACGTTTTGAGGCAGCATCAGTTTTGCCACTTTATGACTCTGCTGCCTCTAACACACTAACATATACAACATGGGTTCTGTTAGTAAACTTCCATTACTCTATTCAATGCTTCTACCTAATCTATGTATATCGGACAATTTCTATCAGGAATAACATATATTTTAAGCCAAAAGAGATTTAATATTGGGAATTAGGAGCTTCAAAACCATTAGAAGGACTAGAAGATAAAGGACAAGGAAAATCTCTCCAAGCCCTTAGTAACTAAGGCATTGCCAAGCTGCAGGGCATGCCAGCAACATGCAGCTGCCCCTGCATTCCACGTCTCTCTCCTGCCATGTTGCACATGTCACTTGCTTCTCCTAGAATAACACAAATGTGTTTTCTCCTTTCTTCTCCCTCCCAAAATCTCAGAACTGTCTGTCACAGGTGGACTTAATCAGCAAGCTTGCTAAGCAAGGATTCTGGGAAACATAGTTACTATGTGTACAACCTACCTTACAGTGGAGGTATGTAAGCAGGATGATGGTGCTAAGTTGTCAACAGTGAAGCACCCTGAAAAGCAGGGAGGTTTGTCCCAAAACAACCAACATTGTGGCTGTGCTGGCATTCTATATCATGTTGTTGTTGTTGTTGTTATTGTTGTTGTTAGGTGCCCTCCAGTCTGGTCTGACTCACAGCGACCCTATGTGCAATAAAACAAAACACTCTCTGACAATGTGCCATGGCCAGCACTATGTCAGTTCTTCTCTGCTATTCATATAGAAGGCTTATAAATTAGACTCAGTGTCAGGGAGTCACTATTTATTAATAATCTGCTGTGGACCAGCAGTGAGAAAGATGATTTGGGAGATGTCAGCTTTCCCTCCATTTCCACATTGTTGATTTCACTGTTAGTTTGGGGAGGGCAATTCCACCCTCTTTAAATTGGACACAGAATTATAGAAGTCCTGCTACTAAGCAGGAGTAAATAGAAAAGAAAGAAAAATAGAAACATGTAAATTGGTTTTTCTTTTGGCTTATTCTCTGGGTGACTCTTTTTAAACCATATTTTTCAAAATTATATTTCTCATAAATAACCACAGTAAAATGGAAAAGGAAAATGTCTATTTCACTAGCTTTTAAGAGACTATGGAATTTAAGGTTTTAAATATTTATGGTTTTAATTTTAGCCACAGATGCAGTACAGTGACCTAGAAAGGCTAATACTTTATGGTTATAAAGTTTGAAAAATATTCAGCTGACTCACTCTGGGAAGCTCCCTTTGTAAATGAAAAAAATTAAATTGCTTCTCTCTGTCTGTCTTTTTGTTTTGTTTTGTTTTGTTCTATTTTGTTTTGAAGATTATTTTTAGAAAGTCATCTAGTGTGGGGGAAAATACAAGGGTAACATATAGTCCAAGCTATGCAAAGGCTAATACTTCTTCCTAATTGTACTACATGGAATATAATACAGGAAACATGTTATGAGTATTCTGTTCAATCCCCTGCACTGCAAAAGTGGGAGAAGGATGAGGCAATCCACTCCTGAAGCAATCCCCGACAACAATCAGCCATTGAAATCCCTATGAGGATCGCTATGAGTTGGACCCAACTCAAGGGCACCTAACAACAACAACATACTCAATTTACGGGCTACATAATTATGGCATTAAAGATGTATCAGAATTGTCCCTATATATTTCTCCTGCATTATTGTTTATTAATTTCTTCATGGTCATGTACGAGATCCAAGATAAAAAGATCACAGAAAAGTGATGGTCAAATCTGTTTCTACCACTGGATGAAGGACCTTTAGAGGAAGCAATTATGATTATAATTGCAGTTTACACCTGGATGATGACAGTCCTCTCATGCTACGTCACTGTCCTTGACAACCTTCTCAATTCAAAGGAATACATTTCTAAATTGCCAAAAGCTCCATTTGTTATAAGAAGTTGATATTTTTAAATTTCAAATACTATTTTAATAAGTCTAGAGTTCAACATCAAATCAGAGGTAAAAGACCAGGTTTAGGGCAGCATAGGGTTTCCAGGGGAGCTCACTCAAATGAAGAACCTGAGGAAATTAATAAAGGACAGGCACAACTGTGGTGAGTTTGGCAAGCACCACATGTCAAAACAGTCTTAAGTGTATTAGCATTTATAATTCACTTATCTGCCCCACAATCCCAGGATCTGGGGACATGTGTTGGCTCTCCTTTACAGATGAGGAAGCGGAGATGCATGAGGGTAAAGAATTGGTCCAATGTCACATCGGTGGTAAAAAACAGAGTCAGAAACCAGCCTGGCTCCAGAAATCAGCATGATTTCAAGTCTGAATCACTGACAGAGAGCAGAAAGAGAGACTAAAAGAAATGTTTACATTTTGCATTGTTTGCATTGTAGTCACATAATGATCTCCGTGACAGCTCCTTAAGACTGTCTACTACCAACCTCTGGGGCACTAATTCTGAGACTCTACCCTAGATCAACTGAACTAAAATGTCTTAGAGTATGGCCCAGCAACCTGAATTTTCATAGGATTCTGACTCAGCTACTCTGGAAACCATTTTGTCAATAAGCTACTTCCTCAATGTCTTCATTCTTTGACCTCTTCTCCTCCGAGGAGCTTGCCCTTCACCCAGGCTTTGGCACTCGCTGAGCTGGGATTTTGCTCAGTTGGTAGAGAACCGCTCTGAAGTCTCTGAGGTCCTGGGTTTGATTCCCAGCATTGCAAAAATGGGAGAAAGACATAGCAATCATGAGGGTCACTGTGAGTTGGACCTGACTTGAGGACACTTAACAACAACAACCCATAGCCATAGCTTAAGCCTTCCCCAAGACACCCCTGTCCAGGCTCAGTGCCATATAGTCCTCTCTGAGCACCACCTGCTATACTGTAGAACTAGAATATCCCCCAAAGGTTCATGTGTTAAGAAAGGGTTGGTCCCCAATTTGACAGTATTGGCAGTGGTGGACTCTTTAAGAGATGGTACTAGTAGAGGTCTTCAAGTCACTGGGGATGTGGCCTCAAAGGGAATAGTAGAGGCCTGGCCTATTTCTCTCCGTCTTCCCGTGAGAACAGTTTAGTTCCAACTTTAACCATGATATGTTGCCTTGCCACAGACCCAAATATAATGAGGCCAAATCACCACGTACTGAGATTTCCAAAACCATGAGCCAAAATAATCCTTTTCATCACAAGATGATTGGCTCAGGTGTTTGATATAGTAACAGAAAGCTGGCTAATACACCACCTGCATCTTTCCAACTCACTCCCTCTTGTACCTTGAGCTATCTCTCCACTTGACTGTGACTTCCACTATATTGATTCCACCAGCATGCACTGTCCCTTACCTTCGCAATGTCCCCTCTTTCCTCCTTTCCTATCTTATGTTCTATTGCTAACTGTTATAGTCAATCTCTTGGAAAGGTTTTTAACCCCCTGACCTCACCTAGTAAAACCTAAATCACAGTTAAATTTATTCCTGTCTATTCTGTAGCTGTATCATGCAACCGAACATAAAGGAAAACACACATGCACACCAACTTTTCTCCTTTGAAATTCATCACCACACACTTGAAGCTAGACTTGATACTGCCCAACAATCCTACTGCCCTGTTTGCCTAGTGACATGTAGCACCCTCTCTCTTCTCAAGTAGCCAATACCTCCTCCACTAATTTCGCTTTCAGCTAATGGCCTTATATTTCATTGAGAAAAGAGCATTCAGATGAAACATCCTCAGGTTCACAGTTTGCCTTTCAGTATCTGTAGCAATAGGTTCTCTCTTTGCTTCTCTGCCTCCCACTGAAAACCAATCCCTCATCTTCACAAGATTGTTGATACCTGAAGTGTGGTCTTGGCTCTGCATCATTGGTATCACCTGAAAGCTGATGAGCCCCATCATTCCACCAAACAGCTGTCAGTCTCCATTGACTGCCACACCACCAAAATCCTATAACTAATTCTCAGTCCTTTTCTTTTTTGACTGATTAGCAGCATTTCACATTTGATCAGTCCTCCTCTTGGAAACATTTCCTTCACCTAACTACCATGTCTCTTTCTTGATTTTATTCCAAAGTAGTTGTTTGCTCCCTCTAAATCTTATTTGCAGGATCCTTCTTTGTTTCTCATCTTTTCAGTCAGAGTGCCTTAGGCTCAGTTCTTGGTTATCTTTTTCTATAGACATTCACTTCCTCAGTGATATCATTCAGTACCTTGTCATGAAATACTACCCATGTGCTAAGTCCTGAATGCATATCCCCAGCTCAGATAACTATCCTAAAGCAAACTTTGCCATGATGGTCATAGTCATTTGACACCTAGCAGACATCTCAAACCTAGAATGTCCAAAACAAGCCTTGTAGTCTTCCCTCACAAAACTACTTTACCCAGTGCATTTCTCTGAATGTAGCAAACTCTCTTCAGTTAAGCAAACAAGAATATGGGATATCCCTTAACAGCTCTCTTTCCTCCACATAATCCATCAAGAAATAGTGTTGATTCTGTCATCAAAATTTGACCCTATCCTCACTACCTCTCACCAGCCCCACAGTTACCATCCTGGTCAAGTCCAGCATCACTTTTCATGGTGGGACTGCAGCAATTCCTAACAGGTTTCCCAGCTTCTGTCCTTACTCCCTTACAACATAATGAAAAAGCAGAGTCATTCTCTCAACATATCAGTATATCTTGCTATGCCTTGGCTCAAAACTCTGTAGTGGATTCTGGTTGTACCAGATGAAAGTCCAAAGTCTTCCCTGTGGACTACAAGTTACATGATGTGAAGCCAATTGTCACTCTGACTTTTCTAAGACTGCAGTTGCTCATTCTGCCTCAACCACATGGGATTTCTTGATGTGTTCTGAACATGCAAGACTTGTTGCCAGAAGCCTTTACCCTAGCTGTTCCCTCTGCCTGTAGTACTGTATTGTTGATCACCTCCTTAAACCTGCAGTGACCACCTCTAGGTTCAGGCTTGAGCCCCTGTGGACAAGTGCTCTTTATGCCACTCTTTTTCTTTCCATTACTGCCATCATATTCCAACATACTATCCATTTTACATGTTTACTGTGTTTATCATTTATTATCAATTTGTCCTTCTAGAATATAATCTGCAAAATGGTGAGGATCTTTGGTTGATTGATATGTCCCAAGTACTTAGAACAGTGTCTGGTACATAGCAACAACACTATAACTGATGAGCAACTGAATGAAGTGATATGACAAGTGAAATGTTTGTGCCTTATAGATACAGCCTGACTGGGATTTAGGAGAAAGAACATTGGACTAGAAACCAAAAGATCTGATTTGAAATTCTGGACTTACCATTACTACCTGTGACTTTGGACAACTCACTAAAACTTTTTCAGCTTCAAATTGTGTGTCTACCAAGGGAGAATCATGGTATCTATTCTACGAGAGTTTTTTGAAATCACTTTTGAGGAAATCCTTTTGAAAGTATAATGTTTATAAGCAGGAGATCTTATAATTTGTCATCCAAACTGTACACTTCTGAGAATAAAAGAGGGCATTCTTAATAATTATAACCAGGGGTGTCCAATGAAAACCAAGACAAAGTGTCATCCTATATATAAATATATCAAATCCTACTGAGTTTCCCTTTAAGATACATCTAGAACCTTACCATTCTCATCACTTCAACCATTACTTCCCTAGTCCAATCCACTGCCTTTTTTCATGTGGACAACTGCAGTAGCCTCCTGCCTTGCCCTCTCTTGTTCCCTACAAAGGGTTTTCTCTGTCTCATTCGGAATCATGTTATTTAATGTAAATCAGATCCAGTCATTTCTCTGCTTCAGGTGAATCAGAAGCTTTGCCTATCATTCAGCCAGTACCTCCACTACTTAGCATGGCCCACAAGGCCCATTATACTGCTGATCTTCTCTCCTATGACTTCCCCCCGTGCTTGCTCTGATAAATGTCTCTAGCTGTTCACTGTTCTCCAATATTCCAAGCATGCTACCTCAGGGCCTTTACATGTACTGTTTTCTCTACCTGAAATCCCTTTTCCCTGCATATTCACATGTCTTTATGTCCCTCATCTCTCTACTTATATGCCACCTATCACCCTGTATAATAAAATGGCAAGTCCTTCCTCTCAACCACACCACTGGCATGCTCTATCCTCTTTATCTGCTTCATTAGTTTTCTGTTTCTACATAGCACCTATCATACCTACACTATATCCTTTAACTATACTCACTTATGGTCTGACTCACCTATCAGAATATAATATCAATGACAGTGAAAATTCTTCCTTTCTTGTTGCTGTATCCCAACATCTAAAATAATGCCTGGCACTTACAAGGTAATCTAAATCTTTGTTGAACAAATGAAAGAAATTGAAGGCATAATTACATGCAAGTCAGATACAAATGAACTTGTTTAAAGCAGTAGTTACCAAGCTAAGATAGGCACCATGGTACGTTCTCATTTTAAAAGATTCCAACATATTAATTCCTTCTCTATGTCATACTCACCATAACAACAAATCTCTAAACACAACTGAAAACCACAAGTGAAGAAGTTATATGGGGGTGGTACTCTTCCCACTTGATTTTGTAGCTTAATTAATTTAACCTAGAACAGAATTGGATATGGAGTATAAAGCTGTGTGCAGCCAGTGAGAATAGTATAAAAGAAAACAACTTTACTTCTATTACAAGGCTCATTAAAAAATATATAATTTCTGAATCTGGCTCTATCACATGAAAACAACTTACTGGAAATGAAATGCTCACACTAAACAATTTCAAATAAATAGTTAGGTGAGATATTTCAACTCAATTTATTTTGTATGAACATAGCCTTATTTAATTTTAGACACAGGTGAAATGAAATATTTAAAATTTAATAATTCTGTGCATATCCAATCATTGTAATGGCTTTATAAAGTCCCAGAAGCTTGAGAATTTATTTAAAATCTCGCTTCAGAAAATTGACAGAGATTTTACAGTCAAATCTGAATAATACCCCTCACCAAAAGATGAAGATAACAGAATCAGAGAGGGTGAGGAAGTGAGTGAATATATAAATTTAGAGTTTTACAGTGAGAGGTTTATTGAAGAGCTGCCACTTCCTTTCAATTCAATCCTAAACACTTTATGATAAAGGCAGAGAGTTTAAGAAAGATATTTAAGAAGAAAGCATTTTGAAAAGTGAACCAAAAGTCATACTAGTCAAATTTTACTATTCATATGTGCTTTTGCAACTAAGTTGTGTGTGTGGGTGGGTGTGTGCATGTGTGTGTCTGTGTGCAAAGTTACTAGATTTAGACCTATAATGTATGCTGGAAATCAAGCACCATATAAAATTTTCTTGACCTAATATACAGAAACTTCCCATAAATAAAATTCATATACATACTAGAATTCATTGCAATAGTTTTATGAGGAATTTGGTAATATGGATTTACATATATGTAATGTATCCATTGGGCTGGGGTTTAGCTCAGTTGGTGGAGTGCCACTCTGCAGTCTCTGAGGTCCCAGGTTCAATTCCCAGCACCACAAAAATGGGAGAAGGACATGGGAATCCACTCCTGAGGGAATCCCAAAACAATCAGCCATTGAAAACCCTATAAGGGTTACTATGAGTTGGACAGGACTCCATGGTGCCTAACAACAACAACAATGTATACATTAATGTTTTAAGTTGTGGGCAGGAGACCTTGTTATTCTTCAAAGAACATATAAAGACAACATCCAACACTTTTAACATGTAATAATCATATTAAAGATATGTAAATCATGTGACACATTCTATGAATAAGTCATTTGTTTTCTAGTGTATTGTAGTCAAAATAGCACTTCATAAAAAAATGCAAAATTTTGTTGTTTAAAGTGGAAAATAAATGAGGCATGATAATTTTTGTCTTTGCAGATAAAAGTATTTTTGTCTGTATATATGTATTGAGGATCAACCTCAGTACACAACTGGTACTGATGATTTTCAAAAGAATGAACTTATGTCCATTAACTAACACTAAAACTATGATTTTACAACATATTCCTTGACTGGCTAGTGTCTTACCTCCCTACATGTTGTTGTTGTTAGGTGCTGTCAAGTCGGGTCCAACTCATAGCAACCCTGTGTATGACAGCTGAAACATTTCCCAACATTGTGCCATGCCCAGCATTATGTCAGTGCTTCTCTGCTATTCATGGCGTTTCAATGGCTGATTGTTTTTTGAGGGGTGGACTGCCAGGTCCTTCTCCCAAACCTGCAGCACTTGGTGTTCCCAGGTTGTCTCTCATCCAAGTACTAACCAGGCCCAATCCTGCTTAGCTTCCAAGATCAAATGGGATCAGATACCAACCTCTGCAGGCACCTCCCTACCTAGCTTTTGTTGTTGTTGTTGTTGTTAGGTGCCGTTGAGTCGGTATCCGACTCATAGCAACCCTCATAGGGTTTCCAATGGCTGATTGTTTCGAGATTGCATTGGGAGTGGATTGCCAGGTCCTTCTCCCATTTTTGCAGTGCTGGGAATTGAACTCGGGACCTCAGAGACTGCAGCGCAGCGCTCTACCAACTGAGCTAAATCCCAGCCCCTACCTAGCTTATCAAAATTCAATTATCTAGAGGGATATTTGAACCTAGTTCATCTTACACGATTAGTTAAGCATTTTCAACACTTGAAATTTTCCTGATTCCTTATTGAAACTTTTGGTCAGGATGGATAAATATTTATGCAGTACTCACTTTCAAAATTCCCCAAACTGAAAGTACTTCCACTAAATAAATAAAGTAAAAGAGGATATGGGGCCTAATTAGAAAAATTATTTCTCTCTCCATTGTACAGAATGCAGGCCCTTGAAGACTGAAGATAGATTTTATATATATATATATATATATATATATATATATAATTTTCAGGCCCTTGAAGACTAAGGATATATATATATATATATATATATATATATATATATATATATATCTTCACTGCAGCTGTAGCCCTGTGGTATCCGATCCCGTCAGATCTTGGAAGCTAAGAAGGGTCAGGCCTGGCTAGTACCTGGATGGGAGACTGCCTGGGAACACCAGAAGCTGTAGGCTTGGGAGAAGGACCTGGCAACCCCCTCCCAAAAATCAATCTGCCATTGAAAACCCTATGAACAGCAAAGAAGCACTGACAATAGTGTTTCCCCTGCTGTACAGAGGGTCGCTATGAGTCAGATACCGACTCAACGGCACCTAACAACAACAACATATATCTTCAGTCAGGGCCTGAATATATATGAATACACACACACACACACACACACACACACACATATATATGTGCACATATGTATGTGCATGTAATATATATATATATACACACACATATATATACATATATATATTCATATATATTCTGGGCCTGACTGAAGATATAGATATATATATATATATATATATACACACACATATATACATATATATGTGTGCACATATGTGTGTGCATGTATATTTTATATATGTGTGTATATATAGTGGGCTGGGATTTGGCTCAGTTGCTAGAGCGCTGCGCTGCAGTCTCTGAGGTCCCGAGTTCAATTCCCAGCCCCGCACAAATGGGAGGACCTGGTAATCCACTCCCAAGGCAATCCTGAAACAGTGAGCCATTGAAAACCCTATGAGGGTCGCTATGAGTCGGATACCGACTCAACAGCAACCTAACAACAACAACATGCTAAGTGCTCTCACATGCTCTCATGCATGCTGTGTATATATATGTATATGTATGTGTGTGTATATGTGTATATATGTATATATATGTACATATGTATATATATCTTACAGTACTTAGGGGTTAAACCCAGAGTCTCCTACATACTTTGCAAGTACTCTATCACTGAGCTGTACCCCCAGGCCATTTTTAACATTTTATTTTAAGACAGGGTCTCACTAAACTACACAGGCTGCCTCTGGCCTTGGACCTGTGATCCTCCTGCCTCCACCTCCCAAGTTGCTGGGATTACCGGCATGAGTCACCATGCCTGGCTGATCTATGTATATCTTAGTGGACTCAAAACTCTTTCTTCAGAAAACTTTGAGTTACCCTCAGAAATATATAGAAGCATATCTAAGTATAATTTTTTTTCATGCTTGTTCTTAAAAATATATCTGAAGTTATTGTAAACACCTGTTGAGCTCATAGTAGGAGATGGCCTTTTGTTTGCCATATGTTCAGTTAGGCTACTGAACTTTCACTACAGATGTCAACCCAGTCTTCCGCTTTGTTGATTATCAGAGCATATGTTTCCTCCTTTAATCAGCCATATAGAATCTCTGCAGGCTACTTCTTGTCAGAGAGTATAATCTCAAGCTCTCAATTCCTGACCAGAATCACACATGCACCAGTAAGAAATGTTGTTTACTATATGTGTGGCTTCTTGTACTTTCTTCTTTTGATTAATTATAATGAAAACTTAATGCAAGTATACCATTCTGAGCCTTCACATATAACAAATAACTTAATGCTCATAATAAATCCATGAGAGGGATAATATTGTTGCTTCCACTTTATAGAGACAGAGAAATAAGATAATTATTAAATGACAGATACCCAAGAAGAGGCAAAGTTGTGTTCCAAACTCAATCAGTTTGCTTACAGAGCCCATGATCTGCACCCTTACACTATAACACAGCTAGCTTTGCACTTGTACCAGAATAAATTGGCCCCTCAAAACTGTCTTTCCTTAGCTCTGTTTTGACATGAAGCTACCTATTGAATTTTGGATCATTCTAGGAAATACAAGTGTGAAACTCACCATTGAAAATTGCTGATCTGAACTTAGTTTGCCACAACTCATTTTGTACTCCTTAGGAAAGAATTTTTTCTCAGGTTTCAGAAACAAAACAGATATAGTTTAATCATGTGAATAGCATTAATCCCAGTCTCATAAATTATTGTGCTTCTCCTTTTATTCCAGCCACTAATAAAATCCAAGTCTAATTTTTGTTCCACCTCTATTCCCTACCTTTGCCAGGAACAAAGATGTTTCTTTGACCAAACTTGTGTCAGCCTCCTCTGAACATCCTTTTATACTGTCATGCGTTCTGTCCTTGATCTCTTTTTCTCAGTTTTACCAAGAATTCTGCTGGATTAATGTAGTGAAAATCTCACACCCTTGCTATCTGATCAAAATTTTTAAGACCTACCCTGAATGTTACCATGGCCTACTTTCAGCCAGAACCCTTTCAAGTTAATCTAGAATACTCTTTACCTGGATGTTTTCTCTTAGTCATTTTTTATCCGTCTACCTTGCTCCTTAGCTATAAATTCCTACTTTTCCTTATATTTACAGTTGAACCCATCTTTCCCCCATGAGGACTCATCACAGTTGTCCCTACACCTATTATGAAGTTCTAGGAACCTGCCTGACAATTCTTTAACAAGTCTCATTGAATAATCCTTTTCTGTAATACTGTTGTGGTTTGGATATGAAATGTTCATTTATCAAATGCTTGTTCCTCAGTGTAACATTCAGAGGTAGGGCTTTTGGATATTGATTGGATTGTGAGGGCTCTGCTCTAATCAATAGATTAATTCATTGATGGCATTATTAGGAGGTGGCAGAAAATAGAAAGTGGCCCTAGTTGGAGGAAGCAGGCCACTGAGAGTGTGCCTTTGAAGGGGTATATCTTGTCCCAGATCACTCTCCTCCTGCTGTCTCTGCCTCTTTCTGCTACTTTGCTCTACTGCGTGGCCACTGCTATGGTGTTCTGTCCCACTAGACATGGGCCCAAAAGCACGGAGCCAAGGACCATGGTCTGAGCCCTCTGAACCCATGAGCCAAAATAAAACTTTCCTTTTTTTTAAGTTGTTTATGCCAGGAATTTTGTCACAGTGACAAAAAGATAAGTAATACAAATACTCCATTAGTATTTTTGTGTATGGACTTTATTATTCACTCTTATTTTCCTACATTTATATTCCCTTTTCTATTATTTCTACCTTGTTAAATAACTTCCAACATAGTTTTAAGAGCAAATATCAAGCAAATTATAATCATTATTAATAGGTCCAGCAAAATTGGAAATGCTTGTTTATTTGAGAAGGCATGAGTTATTGACCTTAAAGTGCATGCTAAATGTGCGAGTGTTATTTCAATGAATGTTTTCTTGCAGTGCTGGGGATAGAACCCAGCTCCTCATACATGCTTGGTAAGTGCTCTGCCACTGAGCTACATCCCCACCCCTTTACTTCAATGAATGCTAAATATTATAGTATTTGTGATTGGTTAATAATTGTTTGGAGTCAGCAAACTGTAGGTTACTGCCCACCACTAATTGCTCCATTCATGAATGCACAGCCACTCCAGCTTTAGGAGTCCAGGAAACTTGGGCTTGAGTTCAATAAATTAAAGAGAAATAGAGAAGTTTGAGAGTCACGTCCTATCTGACCTGGAAGGGAATGGAGCAAAAAGGAGTCTCTTACAAGACATTAGATTAGGAAGGAGCTCTTGAAGCAAGGAAGTGAAAGAAAAGGATGAAATTCTGGTCTCCAAATTACAATTAATAATAAGCAAAGTAATCCTGAAACAAACATCTGATACAGGCCCTACTTTATTTGTTGTTGCTACGTGTCATTGAGTCAGGTCTGAGCCATCCAAATTTTGTAATTTAAGAGGAATCCCTCCAAAATGTCTATCCCAGCAACAACAACCCCAATATTAGAGATTTATTTGGACTAACCAGAAAATACTCCTAGAGGAAGTGAGAGGAGGTCCTATCACATGATCATGTTAATATGTATGACTAATATGTTTAGTTAGCTTTCTTAATGCTTGATGAGATTGGCTGAGGGAATTAGGGTTTTGATGAAAAGTGGGAGAACAAGAGGAAAGGGGGGTAATTTTGAGTATGGGACACTTCCGGGGAATTCCAGTGTGAGTGGCTGCTTTAGGAGGAGGGCCCAATATTAGTGAAAGACACTGAATGTAATTCTGAACATTTTGAGTTTTAAGTGCCTTTGGAACACGTGGATAAAGAGACATTGGTAACTATTAGATTGCACGGGTTGAAAGCTTCAAAGAATGATCTGGAAATAGGTTTAAAAATCTTCAGTTTAAGGATTTGCAGTCCTCTGGGCATGGTGGTGAATGCCTGTAATACCAGCAGCTAAGGAGGCAGAGGCAGGAGGATCACAAGTTCATTCGTGACCAGCGGTAGTCTGCATAATTTAATGAGACCCTGTCTCAAAAAAGTAAAAAAAAAAAAGCGGGGGGAGCTGGGAGTGTAAGTCAGTGGTACAGCACTTACAAGGCACGCAAATGCAAGGCCCTAGGTTCAACCCCCGGAACCAAAAAAAAAAAAAAAAAAAAAAAAAAAGGATTTGCAGTCCTGCGAGTGACAAAGAGTATCTAGGAATGGAAAAACATTTAGTCAGGAGAGAAAAGAACCTACAACAAAACCCTGGGGGATAGCAAATGGAGAAAGGTCATACAGCAAATAAGATGAATATATATATATACATACATACACACATATACCTACATATACATAGATACAGATATAGATGATATAGATATAGATGATATAGATGATATAATACATATATATATTATTGTTCTAAATATTATTATAAGAATTATAATACAGTGTTATATATAAGAAGAAGAAGCAATTTCCATGCTGTATGAAATGTGAAGCCTACTTTTGGCCTTAGGGCTGGGATTTAGCTCAGTTGGTAGAGCAATGCTCTGCAGTCTCTGTGGTCCCAGGTTCAATTCCCAGAACTGCAAAAATGGGAGAACAATGTGGCAATCCACTCCCAGGGCAATCCCAAAAACAATCAGCCATTGAAAACCCTATGAGGGTCTCTATGAGGTGGATACAACTTGACAGCACCTAACAACAACAACAACTTTTGGCTTATGTTGCTTTAGAAGATGTCCAGAATGTCCAGTGTGTCCCTGGGAAATCCTTCAGTCCTGGGTCGCTTCACCTTTGGACTTGGTATGAATTACCTTTTCATTGCTGTGACCAAAATATCTCACATAAACAATTTAAGGAAGGAGAGATTTATTTTGGCTCACAGCTCCAGCGGATTTAGTCCATGGTCATTTGGCCCCATGAGTTTAGCCAGAATATTGTGGCAGCAGGAATGTGAGGCAAAGGAGCTTCTTCACTACATTATAGCCAAGAAATGGAGAGCATGACAGGAGGGGCGAGGGGTAATATGCCCACAAGGAATCACCCCCAGTGACCTACTTCCTCTAGTTAGGTCCTACCTCCCAGAGTTTCCACAACCTCTCAAAATAATGCCACCAAAGAGGGGCAAAGCATTCAAAACATGAGCCTCTAGGGGACATTTTATAATGTAACCATGACAAACCTCAATTTTCCTACTAGTAAAATCACTATGGCATTGGGTGTTCATCTCTTTTACAAGACCTTTGAGAGGATTCATGACATGCTACCTAGGAAAATTCTGTGGTCCCTAAGAGATGAGTATTATTATTGTTATTATTATTATTATTATTATTATTATTATTGTCATTCCACTATTATGCTAATGATATGTTTTATATATACACATGTGTGCTTTATATATACGCCTATATTTTATGCAAAGAATACACAGCCTAATGAGCATGAGGACTTCTTTTTCTTCATTTTAAGCCTATTTACACTTATAGAATATGCTTTAAAAACACATTGCATTTTAACAGTAAAGTATTTCATTGCTTCTTAAACAGTAATGATTGTACAATTACCTGTTTTCCATCTGAAATCACTACTGTGAAGGTGCTGCATTATTTGTGCATTTAGTTCTTTCTTAGCCTTTCAGCTGCCATTTGAAATATCTGCATTTTGTTGTTCATTCTCAATGTTATGTTCATTCATCTGGAAATGCTTCTCTTTCTAAATATGGAAAAGCTGATAGAAGAGCAAGTGCCAAACGTGTGTGTGTGTGTGTGTGTGTGTGTGTGTATACACTAAACTTAGGGTTGCTATGAGTCAGATCTGATGTGACAGCACCTAACAATAACAATATATACATATTTAAAATCAGCCATTGAAAATCCTTTGAGGTCAGTGTGAGTCAGAAGTGACTCAATGGCATCTAACAACAACAACAAATATATATGTATTTATTCTCCAGGGCTGGGATTTAGCTCAGTTGGTAGAGCGCTGCCCTGAGGTCTCTAAGGTCCCGAGTTTGATTCCCAGCACCGCAAAAATGGGAGAAGGATATGGCAACCCACTCCCAAGGCAATCCTGAAACAACCAGCCATTGAAAACCCTATGAGGGTGGCTATGAGTCGGACACGACGGCACCTAACAACAACATAAATATATATATATATATATGTATATATATATATATATACATATATATATATATATTACTCTGATGGTATTTTCATGTACAATGGTGACACCAAAATGTTGCTGAGTCCATGAACAGAGAAGCTGAATAGAGTAAGGTTGGTGACCATGTTATACATGGGGGCTGCTCCTTCCTTGTTTTTGGTGAATAGGGAATGCTAAGCTGGCCACCGCCAGACCCGTCATTCAAGGACCTTAGGACTTGATTAATGAACTTCTGGCAAGAACGCTGGATTATATGAAGTTATTGCCAAATAAATCAAAATACTCATCATAAATCATAGAATTAAGGATGCTACCATGTCCAGTATCCTGACAGGTATTCCATAATGCACATCAGCTGTCTGTCCTGCTCAATCAAAGAGAAACAAGAACCCTCCAGGACAGAATCATCAGATACTCAAAGCATTCTCATTCTAGCTCTTGCTGTCTTTCCCAGCTCTTGTTTTTAGCCCCTGTAGCATTCCTCCTTGATGGAGATTATAATGCCTAACTTCTTACCTAGTATCCCTTACTAGTATCCACATCAAAGGACCTCATAACCCCACATGTACAGATTGACAGATCCAATTAAATGTTAACTAAAATCACTTCACAACAAAGTGTCCTCTCAGCTTCAATGTAAGCCCAATTATAAACTGTCTCTGCAACACACACACTCACATACACCTTTAAAGGTAATTTTTTCCCTAGGTAATAGCAGAGAGGTATATATCTCTGGGAGGTAGAGTGCAGAAGCAGCCCCTGAAATCAGAGAAGACTCACTTAAAGACAAAGGGAAAAAATGACTGGGAGGTCATGGGTAACAGGTGGGAAGCTTAGAGGTCAAACTCCAAAATCCACCTGCACATAGAGAAGATGATACCCTCCTAGGAGTCCAGTTCAGCTTTATCCAGCTGAGGAATAACTCTGCTTCAAGAACAGATGGGGACGAAAGAGCTATTCTAGTCATTTGTCATCCTCTCTTAGAACCAGATCCTTCCTTACCTACAGTGGTATTGTTATTACTTCTCTGCTATTCACAGGGTTTTGGATGGCAGATTGGTTTTGGGAATGGGTTGCTGGGTCCTTCTCCCAAGCCTACCGTACCTGGTGTTCCTAGGTGGTCTCCCATCCAAGTACTAATTGGGCCTGACCCTGCCTAGCTTCCGAGATCTGATGGAATCGGACACCACAATGGTAGGGCTGCAGGCCATCATGATAATAGGAAATACATATTCATGAGAAGAGTATCCCTAAAAAGAATATTTTCATGCTGAGTAGGAGTACTATAAAAAATACCCCCAGGACTATGTTTATTGAGCAATTCTGTTTAACTTTGTGACAGATCCAAAACAGGGGTAAGGGTGCTTTTCTCAAGGAATATATAGTTTTAGGACAACTTCTCAGCCCAACACACATGACATAGTTAATAAATAATATTGGCTAGTTGGTTTTTGTAATGTGCTTCATTAAAGGAAAAAATGAAGATAGGTGATACTATATGCAAATAAAGTCAATTGCATTTTCTTTTCTGTGAATTCTGTAAATGATATAATCTGGAGCAGAGTATATCCTGAATTACCCAAATGATGACTGATTTATGGCTTTGAATATTTACCTATTTTTAAACAACTGTGTTAAAAACAATCAGAAATTCATATCCAGACACACTTCCATATTTTTATGCCAGATATTCTCCAAAAAATAGCTAAAAGGAAAATTAGAGAGTATAATATATACTTCATAAATATATTCACTTTTTTAATACTGACATTTATAATACGAGAGTAGAAATGTTTCCAAGACCTTTCATAGTAATGTGAAGTTGCTAATACTCTAATTTTGAGCTGGTGCACGGCTATCACTTGAACAATGCTTTTTGATGGGATTCTGTGTACCAGCTAAGCTCTCATGAATGTTTAGTTTTAAATTTCCTGCAAAAAAGCTCCTAAAATATTTTTCTTTAGTGTGTATGCCTTGGTGTGAATGCCTGAGAATACATAGAAATGTGATGGTCTGATACACACAGGTAGCTATGATTTGGTGTAAGGGTTGATGTTGCAAAGACTAAGAATAATCTTATTTGGTGAAATTCTACTTTAAAATCTGTGTCCTTTTTACAGATGTTCTATCAGATCCTAAATATCTGCTCACAAAGTAGAAACTTTACCCAATTACCTAAATAGTTTAGAATAAATCTTTGAAATTATTTAATGTAGCTGAATATTATGATGTAAAACCTGTCATTAAAATATCCCTTTTTTATGCTTTCAAAGAGCTTTGTGCTTACCCTAATGTGCTCATTCTCCTCCCACTCATTTCTTCATTAGCCTTTCTTTCTTTTCCACCCACATTAGAAAAGCCATATTATTTCTGATGACTGACCAAGCTTCAACCACAGGTCATGGTGGACAATGAGCTAGTCAAAATAACTTTGGTGTTAAGACTGCATAACACATGTCTTACTTTAGCCTGCATGGATTTTGTCCTGTAGAAAGTGAATCTAAGAAGCTGTAGGATGAAGAGCAGAAGTCACAGCTTCTGCTGGCACAGCCTCTGAGTGACAGATCTGTAAGGAGTGCTCAGTACTCCCCCACCCCAGACAAGGAGAAATGGAAAGGAAAAGGGACCAGAAAAGGGGCAAAATTCAACCACAAAAATAATACCTGGCAGTGAGCAGGACTGTCACAGTGGCTTACGTTGGCATGCAGTTATCACACGCTGTGAGCGTGTCTACAGATGATGTACGAAGCAGCACCAGCACATGCAAAACTCCACTCCATGGGCAATGATTCAAACACCTCATAGTAGCCCAGAGTTTCTTTCTGGAAATTCACAATTTCACATCTAAGGATGTCTATGGCACTGGAGTGTCATAAACTAACATGCAGTGTTATCTGTCTGAATTTACAACTTTTTTATCTACTTCATCATGAAAGGAATAAAGTTATTTTCTTTTCAAAATAGTATACAGCTCCAGATACTCACAAGGTTCAAGGAGGACAAATTACAATGAACTGCTACAGAAGTATCCCTTTGGCTTTATCCAATATCCTCCCCTATTAAGATCTTAAATATAAATGTAAGAATTTTGAAATAACTTGCTATCTAGGTGTGGGAAGGATCTTGATATTCAGTGTTAATAGTCATGTTTTTTAAAAAGCAGATCTTTTTATTTCTATTAAATCTTCTTCCTGGGTTTAAATCCTAAATTCAAATGAACATTTTCACTTTGGAATATAAATTATCTTTTTTATGTGGATTACTTTACTTGTCTTGCAAATATTTTCATTCTTTACTGTTTATAAGAAATATTTTACATATCAAGATACTTACATAACATTTGATAGGACTCTACAATTAAACTGTCTACTTATTAAAAGTAAGTATTAAGTACCAATGTATGACTTCAATAACAGCTTCATTCTAAATGCACCTCAATTCAGAGTTCTACTGTTTAAAAATGTTCTTCATACCCCGAGATGTAGCTAGTTTTACCTCAAATCTTGTTCCCATTTAGAAATTTCCACTCTAATGTGGAAAACTCATGATAACTTGTAACACTTCACCTGTCAAGAACCACTATAATAGTTGTTGTTGGGTGCTCTCAGGTCAGATATGACTCATAGTGACCCTTATATATAACATAACAAAACACTAGCCAATACTATGCCATGCACGTGATCTTTTATGTCCAGCTCAATTTTCAGCCACTATGTTTCTTCTTGCATACAGCCATACCACTGTGGCGTCTGATCCCATCAGATCTCAGAGGCTAAGCAGGGTTGAACCTGGTTAGTACCTGGATGCAAGACTGCCTTGGAACACCAGGTGCTGTAGGCTTGGGAGAAGGACCCAGCAACCCACTCCTAAAAAATAAGCAGCCATTGAAAACCCTATGAACAGCAGAGAAGCATTGACAATAGTGTTTCACCTGTTATAAGCAGGGTCGCTATGAGTCGGATAAGACTTGACAGCACCTGACAACAACAACAACAACAACATGTAGGGTCACTACGAGTTGGACATCAACTCGATGACACCCAACAACAACAACATGTTTCTTCTCATTTTGACTTATGATGTACCAGCAAAAGAAGGTCCCAAGAGATTTACTCTGTTCTCATCCTTAAGGTCAACTCTACTTTGAGGAGACAACTCTTCCCCAGTCAGTTCTTGAATGCCTACCAGTCTGGGAGAGTTATTTTCCAGTACTACATTTGACAACGCTTCTTTGCTGTTTATAGGGTTTTCATTGGCTAGTTATTTCTGGAGTGGGATGCTGGGTCCTTCTAACTAGTCTGTCCTAGTCTGGAAGTTCAGCTAAAACCTGCTGGTCCTGCTGGTATTTGAAATACCAGTGGCATAGCTTTCAGCATCACAGCAACATGCAAGCCCCCACCACACAACAGCTGATAGACATGTTGGGGACCACTACAATAGGTTCCTTATATTATGAGCACCTTGTACATTAATGGACTCATTCAACATTAAAAATGTCTTTATAGATTCTCACTTGCAGCAAGTACTGCCTTCATCCCTTGAAAGAACAATGATGATTAAGATATGTTCCTTTCCCCATGAAACTCACAATCAGGTAGGGTAAGCAGAAATATAAATGGGAACCGCAAAATATTAGGATAGATGCAATTATGTGATATACAATTTTAAGTAATACAATAGCATATAACTATGTAAGAAGCTATAACAAAGATGGAAAGGATCAATTCTTCTTGATTAGAGGTGTACAAGGAGAAAACATTGTTCAGGATCAACTCTTGCAAGAGGGGATATGCTAACTGGTAGGGCTGTTATCCATTGGATTGTTTGTTGGTTGGTTTGTTTTCTGAGACAGGGTTTCTCTGTGTACCCAAAGCTTGCCTGGATCTCAAGATCCTCCTGTGTCTGCCTCCCAGGGGCTGGGGATTACAGTGCCACCATGCATAGCTCCCATTGGCTGGCTTTAATATAAGTCAGTGAAGATGAAAGAAAATGCTAAGAGCCACTTCAGGTATTTTCTTGCCCAGGAAGTTTAGAGAGATTGATTTTGGAATTTCATCTCCAGTCTTAGGTCCCTGGCTTCAGATCCACTTTAATTCAGGTTTGTTTTTTTTGTTTTGTTTTGTTTTGTTTTTTCCCCTCTTGGTTTCTTTCTCACCAGCTTTCCTATTTACAGAAATAATTGTCAGGGCCAGTTATAGAAACTAATCCTTGCTAAATGTGGAATGAAAATCTTTCTTAGATAAGGAATACCCCCTTTCAAAATTATCTGGATAGGCTTTTTTTTACTGCTCTGGAAGCGATTCTTTAAAACTCAGCCACTGGATAAGGAAATTGTAATTTATATACACCATGGAGTTTTTTTTTTTTTTTTTTTTTTTTTTAAAAATTTTT
>VMDO01029268.1:0-22836 GCA_007922755.1 Pedetes capensis | reverse complement strand
TATATTATATATATGATATATATGAATATATATGAATATATATAGCAAGACTTTGTCAAAACAAAACCAAAAACAAAGGTAATCAGCATTAATCTGAACATTATATTAATAATTATCTCAGATGAGAACCATTGATGAATGCTAACATTAGTCAACAAAATATGATGAGAAACAGGTATTCACAGTCTTAAGATCTCCCCACAGATATTTATTTATTACAAAGGGGGAAAATGATGGCTTTGCATTGGGGAAACCTAGAAGACATCGCCTTAACCAAGTGATCAAGGTTAACAGCATCATTATTAAGACACATCACCATTAGGTGATCACAATATGATGCACTAAGTGTACACCATCTTTTTTGTGATGCTCTTGATGTAATGTATAGCCTCAATCTAGTCATGAGAAATCATCAGATAAAGTCATATTAGGGACAGTCTATGAAATAACTGACCAGTACTTTTCAAAAGTGTCAGGGTCATGAAGAATAAGGAAAGACTGAAGAACTCTTAAATTGGAGGAGACTAAAGAGACAGGATGGGCTGGGATTTAGCTCAGTTGGTAGAGCACGGCGCTGCAGCCTCTGAGGTCCTGAGTTCAATTCCCAGTACCGCATAAATGGGAGAAGGGCCTGGCAATCCACTCCCAAGGCAATCCCAAAACAGTCAGCCATTGAAAACCCTATGAGGGTCGCTATGAGTCGGATACCAACTCGACGGCACCTAACAACAACAACAAAGATACAGGATAATAAGGATATGTGACCCTGGTTTGGCTCCTGGACAAAAAAAGGACAGTAGATGATTGGTGAAATCTTGTTAAATTCTATAGATATTATTGTATTAATATTAATTTTCTAATTTAGATCCTTGCACTTATTTATTGTCTATGTTACAGCCTAAGCATCAGGATTTTTAAAAGCTATGCAACTGTTTCTAAAGCAAAATTTGAGAACAGATCTAACTACAAGTTAAAGAAAGTGTCACCTATCAATAATGACCTGGGCAGTAGCTTAAGCTTGTCCCATTAGCCCTTTTGTATTAAGCCCTTGGAAAGTTTGCAGCTAGACACCCCTTGACAGGGCCTCTGTGATGGACTGGATTTCCTAGAAGGAAGACACAAGCAGATCAAAGAGGAGCCAGGTGTGGACTATGCTCCATATCCAAATCACCCAGCCCCACCTCTGCTGAGCTGACAGGTTTTCTGCAGGCTTTGACAGGCTCTGTGCAGATGCCCTTGAACCTGTGCTGAGAACCTCTTACCTCCTGTCTTGGGGCTTTGCTGATGCTGAGATGAGGGAACCCTCCGTACTTATGATCAGCCCTGAAGTGTGGGGGGTTTGACAACAGTTCCTCACCATATCCCCTTGGCAGGAAGCTCAGAGAGGCCTTTCATTAGCTCTTCAGAGGTCTTGGCAGGAGGGAATACCAGTTGTTCTTGTTAATGCCAGCTCATCCTTGTGTTGTTCCCCCTGCTCTACTGCTCCAGGAACTACATTCCTGAGTAAATGGTTTGCTCACAGCTTCCAAAGGCTCAATTTTTGACAGAACTCAGGCTAAGATACCGTCAATGAAAACAATAAAATCACACAAAATTGAGACTATCACAGAAAATCCAGAATATATAATTTGGGGACAAGATTCTCTACTGATCTTTGTGCTCTCTGTCTCTAGTAGTTAGTTTCCTACTACTATAACAAGACCCCTGAGATAATTAACTTATAAAGGGGAAAAGACTATTTTGGCTCACAGTTTTGGAGGTTCTGGTCCATGATCTTTTGTCTCTGTCCTTTTAGGCCTGTCAGTAGGCAGTATATCATGATAGAAGCTTATCGTAGAGCAAGCCTGATTACCTCATGGCCAGAGAACAAAAAAGAGGAAGGATCTAGAATCCCACAACCCTCTTCAAAGACATGGGTTCAATCACCCAAAGACTTCCCACAAGGCCCCACCTCGTAAAGGTTCTACCACCTCCTAATAGTGTGGCCCCCGGGGGAACCAAGCCTTTAAACATGTGAACCTGTGACCCTCTTGATCCAAACTATAGCACTGTCTCTCCTCCCTCCTCTTCTCTCAAATGGAAGGCAAAATGGCTAGTCTAGTATCAGCTAGCTTGCTTGCTTTCTCTCTCTCTCTCTTTCTTTCTTTCTTTCTTTCTTTCGACTTGTCTGCCCTTATTCTTCAACTTCCCTCTGCTTTTCCTCTCCTTCACTTATTCCACTTACAGCTCATAGCTCATTCTTTCTCATCCCTTGACTAAAGCCAGAAGAAAACAATGATGCTTAAACAAGTTTTCTGCTCTGTTTTAATAAACTCCCACTAGTCACTGGTGGCTGTTCTTACAACTCTCCTCTTCTCCTGTAGCTTGTGCATATTTCTGCTACAGTGAGGTCTCACTGCCTTTCACCTTCTGACCAGCTGACCTGCATCCATGCCTTGCAACTCTCCTCTTCTGCATTATCACCATTCACTTCATCAGCCTCTTTTCACCCAGGTCATTCATGCATGTGGCTCTTTGGAATAGAGAAGCAATGCTGTGAAGTAGGTAGGGGAAGGACCAGTGAAGAAATAGTCCCTAAGGACTGTTTGACTTGTCCAAGACTACAAGAACCCATTTATTCATTAGGCAAACTTTGTTGTGGGCCGAATATGTGCCACACATTGTTCTGTACTGGATATGTATCAGTAAATACAATAGACCAAACCCTCTCTTCCCCAAAACCAAAAACCAAGATCCAAATAAACAAAAAATTCTTTCAGTTCAAAATGCGTCTAGCTCCAAGAGTGTTGAATAAGGGATGTTCTGCCTGTTGTTTTTTTTCTCACTGAATACTCCTTGCACTGTACTTGGTTCTCTAATGGCAGGCATAGCACTCATTTTATACTTCATGGCTGAACATTCTTACTGGTCTCCGGATCAAGATTAAAATTTATCTTTGATCCATTTTGCCCAACCACCACAGGTTCTTCTCTGTTGAGTGACTACTTGGATATGTAATGGTCTTCAGTTTTAATTGCTAAAGGATGTTCAGCCTGCAGCCATACCACTGTGGCATCCAATCCCGTCAGATCTCCGAAGCTAAGCAGGGTTGGGCCTGGTTAGTACTTTGATGGGAGACCACTTGGGAAACCAGGCGCTGTTGGCTGGGGAGAAGAACATGACAACTCACTCCCAAAAATCAATCAGCCATTGAAATCCCTGTGAATATCAGAGGAGCATGACAATAGTGTTTCATCTGTTGTACATAGAGTTGATATGAGTCAGACATTACTCGATGGCACCTAACAACAACAACCAAGGATGTTCAACTTACCTTTCCTGCCTCAGCTAGAGCTATGAAGCCAGCATAAAGGGCAGGAAATGATACTTAGAACAGGAAAGAGGCTCAACCATGTTTTCACTCTGAGCTGAAGCTCTTATCCATTGATGTTCCTTCTCTTTGTGATTCTGAAAAGACTTTGCCACATTTCTCAGATTGTCACCAATGTGAGGGCTGCAGCCCAGCCCCTACTGGCTTACCCTGAAGAGTTTCCCTTTCTTGGAACCACTCAGGTGAAAGCCAGGTCCTTGGATCAGTTGCAAAAAGAAATTTCAGGATGAGTCAGTAAGAGAGGGAAGTAGTTTGACGTTTATTAGGTAAAGGGTAAGAGATAGTACATGCTTCTGAGCAAGCATGACATCTAGAGAGGTGCACTTGGGTGTCTTTACAATGGATATCTATATGATTTTGTGCCTTTTTCTAATTAGGTTTAAGGGTTAAACAAAGTTTAAAAATTAAGCAGAGTCAAAAATTTTTTACAAGAAAAGGAAACATGAGCTAATTTACTTATTCCTCTTATAGTAAAGAATTTCCTTTAATAAGTTAAACTGTAAGGTGATTTTATGGAGTGTAGTGTTCAGGCTTGGGAAAGGGAGAAGGGTGGTAGTAATGTTAAACTCAAAGGTCATAAACATTTAGGGCCTAAGTATGCCCAAACCTTTTGCTTGAGAACCCCTAGGAAGACAGAGAATTGTCTCCATGTAGGCGATCTTTACGGATCTTGTTTAGTTGGTTAGGTACTGTGGACCCTTAAACAGTGGGACTTGTGAGCAAATTCCTTGAGTTAAAGCTGGTTTTTTGTTTTTGTTCTTGTTTGTTTTGTTTTGTCAGTAGGAGGTGTCATCAGATTTTAGAGTAAGGTGCTTCTTTCCTTTGCCATGTCCACCAATTTTTTTGTCTTTTATACTGCCTAGGTCTGTTAATTTTAATTTTAGTTCATAATCTGGTTTGGTAAGATTCTTAGGGAGACACTGTTATTTTTTTTTTTTTTTTATGCTGGTAGTTCTCACAGCAGCCTTCCTCTTCTGATTGTCTTGGAATTCTCAGCTGATAAGACTCAGACCAGATCCCAGGGTGAAAGGCCCTTTTCTTCTCAGGGCCTCCAAATTTCCTGTCTATCCTGCCTCAAGATCTGTAATTTCATATTTATTATAACAAGAAAGCTACCACTAATGTAACACCCTGCTTTAAAAATCAGCAGTACAATTAATTAATGAGACCACTGGTATCTGTGATATCTGTGTAGGAGCAAGTCAGCTTTATGGATGAACAGCAAGAAGCTGAGTGAGGTAGAATCTTTCTTACTTTCCTTCACTCCCTGCAAAAACAATGGAAAGAACCCTTTTAGGGCTCAACATGTACTCTCTCTGGGAATTTGCCATTATTGTTTTTGAAGATAAGGACATTTGTACTGGAGTGTCCAGGTAGAATATTACCCAACTTTGCTGTTTTCTAACAGAAGTTTGGGCAAGGGCATCTCCATTTCTTGATCCATTTGAAAGGTGGAGATTGGTCTGCCTTTACAAGGGGTACTTACAAGCCTCTCTTTCCTTCTGTCTGTGGCACACATGCCAAATACCCAACCTGACTTGAAGGGTGTAGGAGCTCCTCCACTTGGAAGATATGGTGCTTGAATATTTAACTTTAGAAATCATTTCCTTTGAATTAAGTATTAACCTTTTTCTTTTGGGTGCTGGGGACTAAACGCAACGCCTGTGAATACTAAGCAAGCACTCTACCACTAAGCTATTGTTGTTGTTGTTAGGTGCCACCGAGTCAGTATCTAACTCATAGCGATCCTCATAGGGTTTTCAATGGCTGACTGTTTCGGGATTGCCTTGGGAGTGGATTGCCAGGTCCTTCTCCCATTTTTGCGGTGCTGGGAATTGAACTCGGGACCTCAGAGACTGCAGCGCAGCGCTCTACCAAGTGAGCTAAATCCCAGCCCCGACTAAGCTATACCACCATGTAAATTCTTTCTAGAAGGAGTTGACACCTTACTTTACACATCAATGAGTTTTATCTATCTGAAAGAACTGGACAGAATGATCCTTAAATATCTATATTGTAAGGAGGGAGGCAGAGAGCCTTGAAAGATAAGAGCAAAAGGCAATAAAGTAGATGTGATAATTCCAAGGACAGCAAGAGGCTGGCTGATCCTTTGTGATCACTGAGGATATTGTTAAGGGTGATACTGGTAGGGTGGGGAGCAACCCTCTAAGGGGTCCTTTCTGTCTTAGGGATTTTGATTTTTCTACTTCCTGTGAAGAAACAGGGCAAACTTTTCTGCTTCCTAGCACGAGCCCTTTTGACTAGGCTGAGCAGTGTTACTAAAACGTTTCCCCTCTCCGGGCTATAGATGCTCATCTGGGTTTGAGGAAAGGAGAGGCAATGACAATTTGGCTTACAGAGAACAGATTTTACTTTGGTTTTCTCCTAAAACAGTGAAAATCAGCAGTACAAAGGATATAAACAAGATCAGTTTGCTAGAGTTTGGAAATGCTCCCCAGGGCCTGCCTTTATCTTATTTATGGAGGCCTTTCCAGAGTTCAATGCTGCTGCCAGCCTGCAAAGAGGGTGCTAATGGTACAAATCAGAAAAAAACAACACACAACAAAACCACAACAGCAAAAAACCCCAACCAACTTAGGCGAGCTGATGAGGCAATGGTTTTATTACCAAGGAAGCAACATGTCTCAG
The DNA here is from genome assembly GCA_007922755.1 of Pedetes capensis. NCBI lineage: Eukaryota > Metazoa > Chordata > Mammalia > Rodentia > Pedetidae > Pedetes > Pedetes capensis. The sequence continues at coordinate 16,817 of VMDO01029268.1, read as the reverse complement.
ACCTTCTGTCTGGGTTTACAGCCTTGAAATTCTTATTGCGTCAGCCCTGGGACAAATCTCCCCTTATTTACACTTATGCTTTTGGGCTATTTTCCACTGCTGTCTGCCAGGGAGGAGGAGGTGTGTTCCTCCTTCTTGGGGTGGGACACAGTTCTGTCAGTAACAGCAGCCCATTCCAGGGGTGAATTGACTGGACAGAAGAGAAAGGAAGAACATCTGTAAATCTTTTTGGATCAAGAAGCATTTCCGCTCCAGGCAGTCTCTTTTAAAATGCTATTTTGTTTGAAAAATTTTTTTAATTTATTTTCTTTTAGCGCTTATGGAAAATAACAAAACAAACTTCCAACATGGGTCACTTTATTTGGCTTAAAACCGTTTCCAGTTACTAGGAGATGTACTGAAGGTGGTAGTATCAATAATTTATTCTCTTTAATTTCATGTATCATCGTTTTAAATGGCTGAACACAATGCTTGAGGCATACAGATTGCCTTTAAAATTGTGATTTCCATGGCTGCTTTGTTTTTCTTACTGATAAACTCTTAAAATGACTGGAGCAGCCTATGAAATTAAATTCTGTACTTAGAGGGTAAAGACATGATGACAGTGTTTTTTTCTTTCTAACTCTCCCTCTATCCGCTATCTTTGTGGAGCAGGCTGTGACTGAGCAAATTCTTCTGATTACCATTGCTTTGGCTGTGCAATATTTTGGGTCTTAAAAGTAAAAGTTATCTCTGTTATCATTAAACACACATTTTTGCTAAATACACAATGGGAGTTCTGTAGGTATAAATGAGTCCTTTAGATTACATTATTTCAGCTCAGACAGAGTTTCAAACACATGAAAAATTAGGCTCAGGTTTGGTTATGGGTTCAATATGTTAAAATTTAGAGTTTGGTTTCCATTCAGGTTTGTGTTTAAATTTTAATCCTGGGTATAAATAGACAAATCAAAATTTTCCTTTTTTCCCCCCAAAATTTAAATAGGTAATGAGAACAACAACAACAACAAAATTAAAAGCTGAACCCAAACCTAATGAAAAATTGGATTCAGGCTCAGGTTTGAGTTCAGAAAAAAGTTTTTAAAATGCTTGAAATGGAACAAGTTCAAGGTTTGGGTTTGGGTTCAGTTTGGAGCCCTATTATCTACTAATAGATTTTTTTACATTTAAATTTTTTTATTTTATTTTTTTATTTTTTTTTTTTACTTTTGTGGTATGGGGTAGTTAAGCGCAGGACCTCATGCATGCTTTTACAAGCCTGCTACCACTGCGCTGTATCTGAATCTCATTTTTTACTTTTTATTTTGAGACATGTTCTCCGTAAATTTCTCAGTGGCTTCTGGCCTCAAACATGTGATCCTCCTGCCTCCGCCTCCCAAGTCACTGAGATTACAGGCATATACCATTGTACATGGCTTACACATAGGATTTAAACCTGAATTTGAATGGAACCCAAACCGTCTACATTTTAACAGATTGAATTTGAACCTGAACCTAATTTTTCACAGGTTTGAAGCTCTGCTCTCAGATTTTATCATGCATTAACATCATCTGGGAAGGTTTCTAAAATTCACCTACCTGGTGTTACTCCCAGAACAGATGATTCAGTAGACAGGGTTGGGTCCTGAGAATCTGCGTTGTAAGCTTTGACATTCTGTGGGCAAGTCATTGTCCTACAGCAGAATTTTTCAATCTCAGTACTATTGCCATTTTGTTCAGATGAATATTTGTTGGGGGGCTGTTCTCTGTATTTTAGGATATTTAACAGGATCCTTGGCTTCTACCCACTACACGCAATGAGATTCCCATCCTTCTCCTACTTGTGACAACCAAGAATGTCTCCAGACTTTGGCAAAGATCCTCTGTAGTGGTGGATTTGAAAACCATTTAGAGTCCTTATCTTTCCCAATCCAAGCATCCTGCCCACACAGCATGGTTCTGAGTGATACATATGTATATGGGACTCTAGTCTCAACTGTAGTTTTCTTAGGACTCTGTGACAAAATGAGTTTTTTTTTTTTTTTTTTTTGTCATCTAGGGCTCAAACCCAGGTTTCATGACCATTTTCAGTACCCAGACAATTTTTATTTGACCAGTACAGTTTTAGTTTGTTCTTAAAATTACTTGCTAGTGAGTTGGGCGTGGTGGCGCAGGCCTATAATCCCAGCGGCTTTGGAGGCGGAGGCAGGAGGATCGCAAGTTTGAGACCAGAGGCAGTCTGCACAATTTAGCGAGACCCTGTCTCAAAAAGTAAAAAAATGGGCTGGGGGCTCAGCTCAGTGGTCCAGCACTTGCAAAGCATGCAGGTGTGAGGCCCTGGGTTCCACCCCAGTACCGGAAAAAAAAAATTAGTTGTTGGCATTTACAGTTTGGGATATAATTATTTCTAGATTTGCTTGGATATTCAGAACCTTTGACTACTCTACCCACATTCCAATCAGTAAGGAATCAGCTGGACCAGGAAAAAACTGCACTCAGAGTCCCAGGGGTGTTCCCAAGTGCCTGAGTCCCCAGGAGGCAGACCTCTTTCATGCACAGGACCTGTCCTACAGACACTGGATTTGCAAGTCATGTTTTAAAGCTCCATAGCCAGTAGACAGGATAGAGCATTCCATATGGAATAGTCTGCCAGGGTTGGCAATTTTGATGATAACTTTTTACTGTGTTCAAAGGTTAATTCAATTGTAAGGCAATAGGCCAAATGTTTTAATCTGTGATCATTTTGTGATATGTTTATGTAGAGTTCTATGTATTTCCCCTTTGTAGAATAAAACCTGGATCTAAGGCACTCAGTTCCCTTTATTAATACATCACATTCCACTAATACTTTTTGTTGTGGAGTAATGCAAATCTGCTGGTATGTTGAGAATTTTCTCAAGTGCAGATTCTCCACCCAGCTAATGAACCATTTCTGGGGAACAGAGAAACAAAGGAAAAATGGAGGTGTGATACACTTCCAGCCGCATTATGCTATCATAGAAATAGGAATTTCACATGGAGTGACTAGAAATTGAACTTGTGGTGTACCTCAAAAGAGGTGGAGGAAAATGTTGGTTACACGGGCTTTAAGGGCATACAGATTGTACTGAGAAAGTTTCTGTGCTTATTTTAATGCTTGGTTGTTGCCAACTTGAAATGCTCAACAATTTTTGAACAGGAAGTCCTGCAATTTCACCGGGACCATGCTCTGAAAATTATGTAACTGGACCTGTCTTGAGAAGAGGGTTTTAATTTTATTATGATTATTATTATTAGTAGTAGTAGATATGTTTGTTGGGAGAAGGGCCTGGCAATCCACTCCCAAGGCAATCCTGAAACAGTCAGCCATTGAAAACCCTATGAGGGTCGCTATGAGTCGGATACTGACTTGACGGCACCTAACAACAACAACAACAGATATGTTTGTGGTACTTGGGGGATGAACCCAGAGCCTTGCATATACTTGGCAGGTGCTCTACCACTGGGTTACACTCCCAGCCCATTATTTTTTGAGACAGTGTCTTACTAAGTATGGAGGCTGCCTCGGGCCTCGAACTTGCAATCCTCTTGTACTTGCCTACTGAGTCATTGGGATTACAGGCATGTATCACAGTGCCCAGCTTAATGTTATTATTTTGGGAGGTGAAAGTGGTCAAGAACATCAAATTCAGGAATTCCATTATTGTTAAGAGCAATGTTGTACTTCTCCCTTGCTGAGATTGGGAATACATTTATTCAGGACGTTAACAAAACAACCTCTGAAAACCAGGTATTTGTGAGGAAATTGCTAAGAAAACAGAAGAAAACAGAAGATAAGGGAAGACAATAAGTGTTATAGTGTGGAGCTAGATATAAATGGGTAATAAAGAATTTAGACAAGGCACATAATTTCTCTAAGCCTTAGTTTACCTGTAGAGTGAGGATAATAGATTGGACCTTTAAAAGTTGCAAGGATTACATGAGAAATTTGTTAGTGCTTAGTACAGTGTTTGGTACATCATAGGCCCTCATTATAAGGCAGTTATATTGACATGGGTCTCTGTCTTCAAAGTGATAGCATCTAGAAAGGGAGATGGATGTAATCAATCATGGCAATAGTACCTGGTATATTAGTTAGTTCATACTGCCATAATGAAATAAAATAGAATGGCTATTTCCCCCAAAACGGAAATTTATTTTCTCACAGTTCCAAGAATTCTGTGAGCGGGATGTCAGCACATTTGGGTTATAGTTAAGGCTTCCTTCCTGGCTTGTCAATAGCCACCTTCTCAGTGTATCCTCACATGGAGGACAGACAACTCTGGTTGTCACTTCTTATAAGGACACTAATTCTATCAGATCAGGGCTCTACCCTGATGCCATAATTATCTCCTTGAAGGCCCTACCTCCAACATAGTCACATGGCAGGGAGTTAGTCTTCCATATATTTGGTGGCAGGGGGCACAATTTACTCCATAGCACCCAGTGAAAGTTCAAATAGGGCCCAACTCTACTTTGGAAGATGTCAGAAAAAGTTCATAGAGGAGGTAATTTCTGAAATGCATCTTAAATTTTTTTAGTCAAAGTAGTATATTGTTGTTATTAGGTGCCATTGAGTCAGGTCTGATTCTCTGTGTACAACAGACGAAACATTACCTGACACTGTGCCATGCCTGGCACTATTGTCAGTACTTCTCTGCTATTTATAGGGTTTTCGATGGCTGATTGTTTCTAGAATGGATTGCTGGGTCTTTTTCCCAAGCCTCCAGCATCCAGTGTTCCCAGGCAGTCTCCCAGCCAAGTACTAACCAGGCCCGGCCCTACATAGCTCCTGAGATCAAATGGATTGGACACCAGGGTGGTACAGCTGCAGGCAAAGAAGTATATATTCAAGATAAATCAGAGAATAGAAGAGTCTATGATAAAGAAGAATAATCTCCCCATCTCTGCCAAGCTTCAAGTTTGCTTTGCACAGTCAATACTATGGATTGAATATTTATACCACTCCCGGTCCCATTCATATATTAACATCTCCAATGTGAACGTATTTGGACATGAGGCCTTTGGGAGGTTAATTAGATCAGGAGCATAGAGCACTTATGCTAGGATTAGGCAATATAGGAGGAGACAGTGAGAGTGTTTGCTCCCCACCCCTACCTCTCTGTCATGTGAAGATACCATGAGAAGATGGTTGCTGCAAACCCAGAAGAAGGATCTTACCACACACTGGATCTAACAGCACCACCTTGATCTCATACTTCCAGACTCCAGAATGGTGAGAAATAAATATTTATTGCTTAAGTTACTCAGTCTATGATATTCTGTTATAGCAGCATGAACTAAGTCAGCATTCAAAACATTTCTGTTTTAATTCTCATACTTGACATTCTCCTCCACTCTTTCTTATGCTGGATATCTATCTTGTAATTTCTTTTCTTTCATTTTTTCCATTGGTTACTGCTGTTACTATAGATAATTTATTTACACCTCTGTTTCACTTCCTTCCTTTCTTCCTTCTAATGATGTAATAGGAACCCTGGAAAAATGGACCCTAAAGAATTAAAATTTCTCCAGGAAATCCCATGTTAGGAGTGAGAATAGCCTGAAGTCCTGGCACCACAAGACAACTCTCTCCAGGCAAAGACTTCTTATAGTGCTGATAACTCATCTCACAGCTAAATCTACATGTGCATATTTCTTGGCTTTTGTTTAATCTTTTCTATAAATTGTAACACTTACAGAAAAGGCAAAGAGAAACTATGATTTTTTTTCCTCCCCAGTACTGGCCAAAAACTAAGTAAATCCATTTTCCTTTTACCAATTTCTGTTTCCTGGGTTTTTTTTTTTTTTTTGGTAGAAACAGCAGGGAGCTGAATCTCTGGACTCCAGTAACCAACCCTTCTTTCTTTCCTTTCTTTTCTTTTCTTTTCTTTTCTTCCCTTCCCTTTCCTTTATCTTATTTCTTTTCTTTCTCTCTTTCTTCCTTTTTCTTTCTTTCCTTTCTTTCTTCTATTTGTATCAAATTAATTTTATTATGCTCTACTCCATGATGAGTTGCCACCAATGCAACATCCTATTCACTATCCATGTCAAAATGTTTCACATACTAAATAAAATTTTAGTTGATAAATGAGAGTGACTGAAAGTCTCATGAATTTGATACATACAGTATGTAGCTAGCTAAAATTGTCTATCATGTAGTATTTAGATATAAAAGCATCATGCTAGTTTGTTAAGTAGGAAGGCTACCAGACATCATTTAGTGGGAGCAATATGGAAGGCTTCAGACAATGCACAGGTGTAGTGCTGCCTGCAGTGCAAGGTGGTGGAGGACTGAGATATACAACATATATCATGTTTGATAAAAGTGGGGTTAGTCTTGATGCTTGATATGAACTCCACAGCTGTTGTGTTCCAACCAGCAGAAATTTAGACTTTGTACCACAATGACAAAATTTCTTTTTTTAATTTCTTCAAGAAAAAAGAATACATTCAATTACCTTTGACAAATTATATATCCATCTTACATGTTTATAACTGTGTTTCCAACTCAAAGAATTAATATTCTTTGCTCAGAGAAGCTCTTGGCTAATACACCAAAGTTAGCTGGAAAATCCTGAGTTCCTTGGCCAAAAGGTAAGAGAGATCTTAAGTTGGCATTACTTTAAAATTAGTCCTAGGAAGTTAAAAAATTCTTTTTGATCATTTCAAAAAGAAAAAGAAAAAGAAAAGAAAATGCTTAATATTATAGGAAATAACTATAATATTCTATTTATATTTGTACAAATTCCTAATATTATTGGTTAGTAGTTATCCAGTACATCTGTTTCTTGTGCTATTAACCTTCAGCATTGCTGACCAACTCCTAGCTTTATAAAAAGATACTGGTACCTCCATTCTTTTCTCTACCTTTCCTCCCACTTCCATGGCCCTTGTTCTGCCAACTACCCTTTTATGTGAGCAAGATTACCAACTTGTACTCTGTTCTGCTACTGTACTCAAGTCAAAAAGAACAATTTTTGTGTTATTGTTGTTGTTAGGTGCCATCGAGCTGGTGTCCAACTCATAGCAACCCTACATACAATAGGCAAAACAGTATTGTTACTGCTTTTTTGCTGTTCATAGGGTGTTCAATGACTGTTTTGGGGAGAGGATTGCCAGGTCCTTCCCCCAAGCCTACAGTACATGGTATTCCCAGGTGGTCTTTCATTCAACTACTAATCAGACCGGACCTTGCTTAGCTTCTGAGATCTGACAGGACTGGATGCCACAGTGGTATAGTTGCAGGCTTTGTGTTATTAGGACTGGAACAAATGCTGTAACAATGCAGTAACAAATGCTGGCCCAAGTTATATGATAGAAATGTTTTTATTTTTTTACTGGTTCAAATGATATAAACTCAGGATCAATAGGACAATTTTTTTCCCTCAAGGTCAAATGACTTCTTTTTTTTTTTTTTTGTGGTACTGGGGGTTGATCCCGGGGCCTCACGCCTGCATGCTTTGCAAGTGCTGGACCACTGAGCTGCACCCCCAGCCCTTTTATTTTGTTTTCCTTACTTCCTGAGACAGGGTCTCACTAAGTTACATAGACTTCCTCTAGTCTCAAACTTGCGATCCTCCTGTCTCCACCTCCCAAGCCGCTGGGATTACAGACGTGCGCCACCACGCCCAGCTAAATGACTTCTTTTTAATCACAATTTAGAAATTTCTTAGTCAGTATATATTTGAGCTTGCTACATGTTTAGATATCTTTTTCTTATAGAGTTTCATTATTAAGTTGCCAAATGACGCCAGGCATGGTGACTCATGCCTGTAAGCCCAGTGACTTAGGAAGCTGAGGCAGGAGGATTTTGAGTTCGAGGCTGGGGGCAGCCTGTGTAATTTAGGGAGACCCTGTTTCAAGATAAAAAGTAAAAAAATGGGCTGGGGTGCAGCTCAGTGGTAGGGCACTTGCAAAGCATGTGTGAAGCCCTGGGTTCAACCCTTGTGTACCACACACAAAAAAAAGTTTCTATGTGACTCTGTCTCCTTTTGCCCCTCTGATTTTAATTAAAGCCTTGGCTTCAACAAATCCTTTCCATCATATTGTCTATCACATTATACCATCTTTTCCATCAAGATCACCCTTTTAACAGAGATCACCCTCACAAAGCTTTCCCTTTCTTTTGAAGTCTCCATCCTCCTGCTCCTATAGGAATTGCTTATTTTCTAGGCCTGCACAATGGCTATCATTTTGGGAACATCATGACCTCCTTTCATTGTTCTTTTGTTATGCATCTACTATTTCATGAATTTTACATCTTCCTCTTTCTTGCTTCCCTCTTTCATTTTGCTAAAAGCCATCAACAGAATTCCTATAATTGATATAACAGTAAGATCTGAATGTCTCAAAATATCTTAGTTTTGCCAACACATTTGATAGTTTGGCTGGGAATAGAATTGCTCAAAGGACAATTTTTCAACTGGTTCTGCCCCTCCTTGTCTTGATGAGAGGAAAATGCTTTCTGTTCATGATGCTGACATTCCACAAAGTATTTTAGGTATTCACCATTAGACAGTGAGAAGATGGTCCAATCAAACTAATGAGTGTTCCTTTGAACTAGACCCTCAGTGGATGGGTACTAACCACCAGACCAAAAGGGTGGAGGTTCTTGCTAGAGACTGAACTGGTTTGGATGGCTCAGCACTGCTAGCTTCCAGGCAACCAACTGATATATCTGTAATGAAAGGCTTTCCCTATTCCACCTCTTCCTCTCTTCAATTTTGAGTTTTCTTCATTCTTTTCTGAAGTGATCCTGCTGCATTTTACTCCCCTTCCCCAATATAAGTTTTATTCATCTTCGCAGTAGAAAAATGACCTGTGCAAGGATGTAGGAGTATCTTTCCATCTATTCCTTTGGCTAAAACTTCATCCTTTTAATTTTATAGTCTTTATTGATGCTTCCAAAGTGGATGATTCATGTCCATCTGAGTAGAACTGAGGGGAAGAAAAAACATCCCTAAGGGTTTGAGTATATAAAGAGGGAAAGAAATATACAGATTAATACTTTGAGATACAATCCTAACACAGTTGGTTGACTGTTATTTTTCCTTTCACTATTGAAACCTCATCTCCATTTTTTTTCAGCACCCACAGTTATTATTGAGAAATCAGATGTCACTCTAGCTTATTCTTTTATATTTGACTTGACTTACTTTCTGGAGGATTTTAAGATGTTCTCTTTATGTTTGGGGAAATTTCAATAATTATGTTTCTAGGAATAACTATTTTTAAATTATTGAACTAGGCATTTAAGACATCCTTTTAGTCTGAAAATTGAGACCTTTTGTCTTTGATATTTTCATTTTTTTCTTTGTTAATTTTGTCTTCTTTATTATCTTTGTCCTCTTGCAAATTTTTTGTTGAATTACAGATTAGTTGATTTGATCTTGTTTCTTAATTTTTAAAAATTGTGGTAACAAGCTGGGCATGGTGGCATATGCCTATAATCCTAGCACTTGGGAATCTGAGGCAGGAGGATCATGAGTTCCAGTCCAGACTGAGCTACACAACAAGACTGTCTCAAAAGAACACAAATTGTGGTACCATATATAAAACATTAAGTTGTATCTTAATATTTGTTTCATGCCTTCCCCCAATGTCTTTGCCTTTTTGATTTATCCATATGGAAGCAAGAGATCCTGAATAGCTGATGTGACTTTCTTCTGCTGTAGTGTGAAGACTATTTATGTGGAAACTATGCACTAGGTAGGACTGTGGACTGATGGGCTTTGCTCTCAGGTGAGAGGGGAAGGGGATGACTATCACTCTATCTTCCCAAGCAAGTGAATGAAAAGGACTTTATTCAGGACACTACTGTCCACACTAAAAGCCTTAGCATTTGACAATTTGTTCATGTCCAGTTGGATGGCTCAAATGATTCAAGGTTGAGTATTTACCTTTAGAACTTTTCCAGTGTTGATGCTTTGTTTTAAATTAGTGAGCCCTGAACTATTTTTATTCTTCTAATGGACCTAAAGACATTTTCTAAATTTTGAATGTGAATTTACTTGCAACAGGAAATGTTTCACAACTAGAGTATGTAGAAACAGGAATGGATTTAATGCTATGATTTGACTTCTTTAAGGATTCACCTACCCAGTGGGCTTCTACTGTGGTAAATATCTTATAAGCAGTTAAACTCAAGCTTAGGAGTTCTTTCCACCTTCTCGCTTTATTGAATGTTGTTTTATGGTATATCCCAATAGCCATGACATTTTAGATCCCAAAATTTTCACACACACACACACACACACACACACACACACACACACACACACACACACATATTATAGATAGATAGATAGATATAGATATAGATATAGATATACTTACACCTCCTTACACACCCCAACTAGACAACGTAGACTTGGTAAATTCACTGATTCTATGGTACTGTTTTTAGAAGACATAAAATGCTAGTACATTCAAATGACTTTTCCAGCAGAATCGTAAGTGTCCTTTGTTCTCCTCATCTAGGTTGGGCCCCCAGTTCTCTAGAGATGTCAGAAACTCAGGCCAGAATTCTCTGTGACTTTAGATTGCTACAAGGCCCAACCAATTCCCTACAGAGCACCCTGGCCACTCCAGAAATCTGCTGCCTCTCCAGAGTCAATGCTGCATGCTGGGCTCACTCTTCCCTTGCAGAAACTCTAATAAGAAGGCCCTGCAGCCAAGAACCGCAGGCTCTGCTTCACACTGAGAGAGCCATATCATTAAGTAGAAAGGTCAAAGGGCATGGGAGAATGGAGTCTGTACACCTCAAATAGGCTTGTGCCCTTTTATAGCTTCCATCTCCCATATCTCTCCTGGAATTCAGGGAATGAGTGGCCCTGTTTTGTTTTGCTTTGCTTCATTTCCATTCTGTGCCTTTATTTCTGAGTAGTAACCTCATTCCAGGCTGAAGCTATCTGAAAAACTTGAGTCCCTGGCTTCCAAAGAGAGCAAATGGCCATGAAAGACTATAAAATGTTTATTCTCCTTTTCCTTTTGCTTCACTAAAATTTTCTTGGAAAAGAAAAAATTATATGCAAAATTAGGTACATTAATGCAATAAATGTTCAGTTCAACAAATAAAAACATTAAGTAGAACAAATAGAGATAAAACTTCTCTAACAAGCCTCTGTAGACCAGCTCCAGGGGACCTATGTCCCCAAGTGCTTTCCCTTGCTCAGCCTCTGGTTTACCCTCACTCCCCACTTCCTTCATCTGCCCCCAGCTGTCTCAATTTAAGACATAAGTGTTCACTTAATGGGTAACTAGTGATGGATGAATGGTAACCAGGAAGGCAAACAAGCACAATTAGGACAGCATCCCTAAAGTAACCAGTGATGTCCTCCCAATGACATTTGACAGTAGTTCAGCCTGGCTCTTGGTTGGATTGGAACTAAATCCATGCCAAAGAAAAGATGGAGTAGAAACAGTTTGTTGTTTTCTCAAATACAAGCTGGAATTCCTTGCAGTAAAAAGAACTGTACCACTGTACTCAGATATGTTACTTATTTATTAAAGCCTTCAGAAAGGATGCTCTCAAGAAATTAAGGTAGCTGGCGCAGAGTTAAACTATGAAATCAACATGGAAAATGCAAAGCCTTTTAAAAGACAGTTATCCTCAGCCTGTGAGATAGGAATCGGACTGATATTAAGTATAATTTAAGAAATAATGCCAAAATCAGCCAGGTGCTGTGGCGCATGCCTATAATCCCAACTAGTTAGGAAGCAGAGGCAGGAAGATCATGAGTTGGAGGCCAGAGGTAGCCTGCCTAACTCAGGGAGACCTGGACTCAAAAAATAAAAAATGGGATGGGAGTGCAATCCAGTGAGAGAGCACTTGCCAACTTGCAAAGTATGTGTGAAACCTGGGGTTCTACCCCCAAGTAGTCAAAAAGAGAGAAAGGAAGAGAGAAGAAAGGAGAGAGAGAGACAGAGAGAGAGAGGGAGAGAGACAGAGAGAGACAGAGAGAGAGAGAGAGAGAGAGAGAGAGAGAGAGAGGGAGGGAGGGAGGAGGAAAGAAGGGAAGGAAGGAAGGAAGGAAGAAAGAAAGAAAGAAAGAAAGAAAACCAGAGCATAGTGATCAGCTTGGAAACACAGAAAATTGAGCCACCGGGAATAATTGTCAAGGTCCATGAAAGCATTATCCAGGAAAGACGTAATCATTACAGCCCATTGGCTGTACCAATCCTAGCATGTAAGTGGAAGCATCAGGTTCAGCCTGATGCCATTAGGCATTGAAGTTATCTGAAGAACTCTCTTTGGTCTGATTTCCTGCTCTCTGGGCAATCTCTGTTTATCATCTGATTTCCTCCAAGTTCTGCCTAAGGAAATGGATCTGTTACAAAGGCTTTTAGTATTCCATTCCTTATAATAGTGTTTTTTTTTCCCTTCTCCTGATCATAAATGAACAAAACGGTATTTTGACTGTAGTATTTGGCTTCCTTTTGTTCATCAACTGAGGGAGAAAAAGGGCTGGTTATGTAATAGATGAGGGTACATGTTCTTATAAGAGGTTCTTCTCATAGGTGAATAATCTGACCTTCAGGTTTGGAGATTAGTGAAAGCTAGTCTGCCTTTGAGGAAATTAATACACTCAGGGAACACTTTGGTTTCTAAACCTAGTAGGGAGAAAGCCTGATCTGTAATGTGGAAAGTTCTCTCGCTAAATGACATGGCCACTGAGCCTTGTTTCCTATGTGATAAACACATATGCTACTAGCTGCTGTCATTTTACCATTTTTAGGCAAAGATAAAATGTTCCATTCATAACATAGGACACTGTGTTACTGTGCATGGTATGTTCAACATTAACATCTAGGTTACTGAAACAGAAGTGCTGCATTGTTTCCTTCATATTTAGCCTTTGAAAGTCTCCACCCCCCCAACTTAGTATAAAATAAACAAGGTGTTAAAATTTTTAACTTAATTAAATTCTCGGTGCAGGTACATTTTTAATAGGCTTACTAATTAAGACGGGGAAGGAGGAAGGCAAATGAATTATTTCAACCCCAAACTCAACCCTTACTGTTCTCCTGCATGTAAAAGGCAATGTGAGATTTGTGACCAGGAGTGAGAAGAATTTCCATTCTGTTTGGTTTATGCTGGGATACTTTGGACAGATCCATAAGAGAAGACAATAGACTGTTAGGAAAGTATGATTCCCTATTTATTTATTTTTTGGTTATACATTTATAAACCTTGAGGACCATGCTTCAGGAAAAGAGAACTTCCAATCTGAAGTAAACAAAAGCAGTGACTTTTGAAATGGAATAGGAGGATTGCCTGTGAAGGGATCCTCTCTAGAGATAATGGTTGCTGTTTCCATGGCAATAGCAGATTCACCTGCACACCCTATTTCTCTGCTCCTTTTGTTCAGTGCAAACTCCTATTAAGCAGCAGCCAGCATTATTAGCCAGACAGAGGCATTTAAGTGAGCTCGTTGTCCCTTTTCTGTATACAGACCTTTTGTTCTGTCATAGATCTGCAATTCCCTAGGTGCTCAGTTGTTAACATAACTTGAAAAAAATCTGTGCCAAAAATGCTTGTGATCTCACTTGGGTCAAATTTTTCTAAGGAAGAGTTAAAATCTTTACTTTTTAATTCAGTGATTCCCAAACTCCAGTATGCCTCACAATTCCCTAAATCTAAAAAGTACAAATTCTCCAGTCCTATCTCTAGAGAATCTGATTTAGTGAGTGTCTTAATCCATTTTGTGTTACTATTACTAAATTACACATACTGGTAATTTATAGTAAATAAGGGTTTATTCAACTCATGGTTCCAGAGGCTGAGAGGTCCAAGGTCAAAGGGCTTCACCGGGTGAGGACTTTCTTGCTGGTAGAGATTCTCTACAGAGTCCCAAGGCAGCTCAGGGCATCACATGGCAAGAGGGGTGCAAGCAAGTTCAAGAGAGCTAACTTTTGTTACAAAGGTGCTCCTTCAATAACCCATTAGTCCATTAATATGTTAGTGAACTAATCCATTCACAAGGGAAAAGTGCTCATTGTCCAAACTTCCAAAGGTCCCATCTCTCTAATACCCATCAACATGTGACAATGAGGATTATTTCCAACATGAAATTTGGTGAAACAGTTAAACCTCAGCAGTAAGTCTGAGACAGGGCCTAGTACTCTGAATTTTTAACAAGCACCCTTGCTGATTCAGATGGGGGCAAGACCATACTTCTTAGAATCCCTGTTTTGAATACTGTCCAAATATCCAGAAGAGGACAGAATTGGACAGTGTCTTTTTCATGACAGGTCTTGATTTTAAAGAGAAGAGTTGCCATAAGATAAAAAATTTAAAAGGGGGCCAAGGGTGCAGTTCAGGGGTTAGAGTGCTTGCAAAAAGTGTGCAGCAGGCCTTGGGTTCAACTCTCTAATACTGCACAAAAAGAAAAAAAAAAAAGAATAGTTGAATCTCAAGGAGTTTCTCTGGCAATGAAGCTGTTTTTAATCTGTTTTGGAGGAAGCACCCTTGCCTCGCCCCCTCAGTCCTCTGTTTCTGAGGTAACTTTAGTATGCATGTGCCAAACTACTGCAGGTGGCACTTAGGCTTTTATTCAAATGCAGTTTCTCTTTGAAGGAGAACTGAGTAGATCTGAATAAAAGTCCTATTTTTGGAAAGGAGAAGTAAGTGATGCACTGATATTTACAATGTAAAAACTCTTTCCTAAAGAAGAGCATCTTCAATTACCTACCTTTCTTTATAGCAGGCTGCTCAGGAAGAGCCTAAAATCGCAGTGAGCACTTGGTGACCACCTGGATTACAGATATTATTAGGTTTTTTCCATTTTCACAAAATAGGAATAAAAAACGCCCCTGGTTTTCATTGCAATACATCAGCAGCTGTTGGCAACTTATTTATTATTTTTAAAAAACTCTACTAGCTGTTGTGAACTAGGACCTCATTTGCACCAACAATTGCAGCTCTAGTTTTGTAAACAGGTCACAGTTGAGGTCTGAGCACAGAAGTTATTTTGCCAAGTGAATTACATAGAATTGCTCTGTCATGAAAGTAGCAGTGAAGGGGAGCAGGCTGATATGGTGGTAAAGCCCCCAAGCTTTGTAACCATGCTTCTGAGCTACTAATCCATGCTGTACCACACACTTGACAGGCTCCTCATCTGTAACATTGGATAATATGAGCTATATCATATGGTTATGGAGGTAATTAGATGGTTATGCATGTTAAGCCATTAGTGGAGGGTTGGTATTTAACAAGGGCCCAGAGCAAGTTTGCCATTCTGAATGTGGAGAAAAGACTATTGCATTTGCTCTCACTCGACAGACACGCTTAGCTTTATCTGGAAGAGTAGGGTGACAATTCTATCACTATTTGAACCAGAAGAGTTAGCTATCTGGTTGCCATAATGTGTCCATTGGATGAATGTTGGAATTGGCTACTGTAAGTCCCATAATCAAGCAAATGGCTGAGAACACACCAACAGGGTTGCATTTGGTGCTAGGTGCTCCTATTTCTTAATGACCAGGACCCCTCTTTTCTCTATACTCAGGTTGCATGATCCAGTCCTCTTTATTGGATCTTGTGCCATGCCCCCTTCAATATTCAGAACTCTCATTTCTTCTCAAGGTTGGCTCATTTTCTAAAATAGAATGAGGAGACTCCCGGCCTCAGTGGAATCATTTTCCCTCCTGCAGTTAAATAAAGCAGAAGTATTTAGAATAAACAACAAGAAACCCAGCTGTCCTTAAAGTCTCCCACTTCCTCACCTCTTCATCTCTCCCTCCCATCCTCAGTTATTCATTGAGTACCTATTATGTGTGCTAAAGTGCTTCAAAGAAAAAAAAAAAAAAGAAAGAAAGAAAAGAAAAGAAGGGGCTGAAAGAAGAAAACAGTGGAATGGAGTCAGCGTGCTTCAGTAGGTAGGGTTATCAGAAACGGCACCATGGATGACCCTCGAGCTGAGAATAGACGGGTTCTCCACTAGAGGATTGCAGGCAAGGTGATGTTCTCAGTGGAGAGCCAGGCTTGGGTTGAGGTGAAGAGGCAAAAAGATTTTGAAGGCTGAGATGTTGGTGGTGCTGAAGTCAAAGCAGGCATCAGGAAGCATGTTTATGGGTGGGCCCCTGGGTGTCTGATACAGCCAGAACAAAATGCCAATTTTCTTCAGTTCATTCTTTCACTTTCCAAGTGTTTATGGAGCATTATGAGACATCAGGTACTGCTTTGGGTATTTGAGCTACATTAGCCAACAAAATGAAGATTTTATTTATTTTTTTTAATTTGGTTGGAGCTCACATTTTAGCTGTGGGAACTAGAAAACAAGTAACAAAAGCAAGGCACAAGTAAATTATGTTCTACATTACAAGGTGGTAAGTGCTATGAAAAAAGTAAGACAAGGTAGAGCAGGATAAGGGGAGATTCAAGAGTGCCAAAGATAGATGTGTGTATGTGAGTGTGTGCGTGTAATTTAAAATAGAATGGCCAGCATAGGCCACATCAGAAAGTGAGACTGAAGGAGGTGAAGGCTTTAGTCTTACAGATGACTGGGGGAGGGGTCCAAGCAGACTGAACAGATAGCATGAAGGCCCCAAGGATTGTGCTTAGGCCCAGGACCAAATATCAGCTCCATATTTGACCTGCAAGCTATTTGACCTTTGTGAAATTCCATGTTTCCAATCTGAACAGCTTGCTTAATGTGGTGATTGTGAGGCTTCAGAAACAATGTATTGATAAAAGGGCATTGCAAATTGTGAAGTGAAAGAAAGAAAGAAGAAAGAAAGAAAGAGGAAGGAAGAAAGAGAAAGACCATTCCTTATATTATTATGGAGTGGCCTCAAGTCCTTCTTTTCTCTTGAGC